>BQNB010019480.1:40000-66781 GCA_026074375.1 Tanacetum coccineum | reverse complement strand
CCTCATAGTTAGCATAGCAATGTTCCACCTCAAGTCCATCTCTTCTAGATCATCAGGATCTATTTTTTGTAGATCTTTATTATCAAGCTATGGAATACTTGGCTGTCTAGCAAAGAAGGAATAAATCACAGCATCACTCAAATTTTCAATAGTTGTTAAGATGTGAGCAGCACACTGAGTGCTAGCAGTATTAACACTCTGAACAGTATTAAGTGCTCTAGTTGCACTGTTAGTGTTGCTTGAGGACAAAAAGGCTACATTGTGTGAGTTTGTGATTGAGCTAGATGTCCCTTTGACCTCTGATTCATAAGCCTTTAGGTTGTTAAAGAGGTCATCCGAACTCAATGTCTCAAGCTCAGGTTTGTTTCTTCACACAATAGTATGCATAGTCCATTCTTGTGACAAACTTCTAAGGAACTTTTGATTGATGTCTTCTTGAGGGATAACTTCACCATGCATCTCCAGTTGACTAATTAGCTTTTGAAGCCTTTCATAGGTTTGCTCAATCACTTATGTGTTGGATGTAGTAAAGTTTTCATATTGTTGCTTCAGAAGATTTTTTTGAGTTTTCTTTGTAGTAGCATTACCTCCAAATCTCTTCTCAATAGCCTACATTAGTGTCTTAGCATCCTTGTATGAATTGAACTTTAATTGATGCTCATTAGGTAAGGCCATCAACAAAGTTCTTCTAGCTTTCAACTTTGCCCTTCTTTGTGCCTTCTCTTCAACACTTGTAGGAGGGATAACAGTCTCCTTACCATCAATAATTTTTGTTACTAGTGGTGCATTACTATTTTCTATGATCTCCCATAGAGTGTAATCAATACACTGCAGGTACTGCACCATCCTCATCTTTTAGAGATCATACTCACCAGGTTAGCTTGATGGTTTGAGTAGATTGAGAATCCATTGCTTCTTGAAAAAAGTAGATCTTATGTGTAGTTAAGGTTCTTCTTATTTAAAGATTCTCACAAGCTCTGATACCACTTGTTGATCCCAATAGAATAGATCTTGCTTAGGTTGTATAAGGCTAAGTTGTATTGAATAAATTTATAACAACTATGATAGAAACTTTGAATGTGAATATCAAAGACTATGCGGAATCTAGTCAATGATACTAAGAAGAATTTTAATGAAACAGTAATGAATAAGATCAATACAAAGCAGTTTACCAAACTTCCAGCCTCAATATAATATGAACACTCTTAATAGTGTTAGGGTTACAAAACCTTGAAGCTACGAACAGATTGACAGAACAATGAAAAGATGATATCAATCTCTATGCCCTAGGACCTCCTTTTATACACCAAGGAGTCCTAACTGGCTTACAATATTTTCCTAAGTTATCATGATCTTCTAAACAAATAACTTATACGTATTTTTACAAAAATATCTCATACTTATCACATAAGCAATCTTTATCTTCAATCAATCTTTATCTATTAGCAGTTGTAACTCTGTCAGCAGTTGTAACTTTGTACCAGCAACATTAACTCTGAACACTAGCAACAGTAACTTATACAGTAGCAGCATTAACTTTCTTCTTGAGCAGCACTAACTTTGATAAGAGCAGCAGTAATTCCAAACAACCTTATGAAGCTTTTAATCCCAACAACATCTTTGATATAATTTGAGTCCTCTAATTTGTGTCCATCAAGTATAGTCCAAGTTTGTCCAAGAACATTTCCATTATATTTATTTACTTATATAAACTATATAAATAAATAAATAACTCTAAATTATATAAATTTATCCATTGCTTGTAAATCCATAAGTAAAACATATTCTCATGTTTTTAACATCATTTTAGGCATGAACAAGTGTGTGTTGAGTTTATATAAACTTGCAATATTTTATAAACATGATAAAATATAACTAGGTGATGATTAACTACATAACAATTATATAAAACATGATATTAACATATTGAAAGGATTAGAGTTTTAGGTAAACCTTAGATGAGTGTATGAAGGTGATAACACAAGCAAGACCCACGTATTAACCAAGTAACCCTAGTTTTCTTATACTTTAACAACTCTTTTAATCAACCAACCAAGCTTTCAATACCCTTTGTAATACCTTAGATATGTTATATATCAACCCCTGTATACTTGTACCACCTTATAAATCAAAGATTATGAAAGTTTTGTGTGTGGTTTGTGAACCATGGGTTATATGAGTGAGGGAGAGAGTATTTGTGTTTGATTTTGCTTGAAAGAGTTAAGTGTGAGAAGTGTTAACTTTATGTGTCCTATTTATAGCAAGAAGTAGTAAGAATACCATCTTGATGAAACTAACAAATGGTTTTGAGGTTGTGAAGGTTGTGACCGGTTTTGATGAGCCTTAGGGTAAGGTTTTTATTAGTTGTTTAATTACTATGGAACATGAACAAGTATGGTCAAGATTAGACAACATTGTTTTGTGTAAGTAGGATGTGATGTTAGCTTAAGCATGCTTGTGATTCCATCATGTTCTAGCCATTCCATATGAAGATGTAGGAGACAGGTTGTGTATAACTTTAGGGTTTTGATCTAAAGGATAAAGGAAATGGTTGTTTATGTTTGTTAGTGGATAATTGTTGGATCATTTGATTTAATTTACAAGTAGAATGTATGTGTTTATATACATGAACCGGTTATAGGTTTATTTGTGTGAGTATAACTTGTAAATTTTGGGTATTGGGTATTATGGTGGGTATTTGTTGAAGTGTAGATGAGTTTATGTGTTTACTTGCATGCATGGATGCCTAAAACGCAAACCGGATGCGTTTTACGTAAAGTATAAAAAAACTTGAAAAGTTATAAATTATACTTCTAATAATGTTATAACACTTGTTGAACGTAAACTTTTATTTGTTTGATGCCCGTTTACGTTGAATGCTTATTTTTAGATTACGCGATTTAACTTAACGATAAAAAATAAAAGTAAACGCAAAAAAGTCTAAAAATAATTAATGGAATAAATGTAGTCGTAAAATGAGCTGAAATAACGGACTGTTACATTATCGACTAACAATCATTGTAATTTTATGTTAACAAATGTCTATTTAAAAAAAACAATCTTTTTATTATTTTCATTTTGTTTTTTTGGATAAAAAAATACGGTCGCACAAAAAAAATACTCATCATTCGTACAAAAGTGTAAATTCAAATCAATATATAAGTGTTTAAATCAATAGTACTTTAATAATAGAAAATGGGATACTTGTCAAAATATTTGATCATACCAAAAACAACATGTGTAACACAGAGTGAATTTGAAAACTTTCACTTTAACTATTAGAGGCTTAAATTAATATACTACATAAATTAGACAGCGTAAGACTTTTACAAAATCATTTTAATTACAAAACTATTTTCCTCCCATAAAACATATACAATTAGATTAATTAATCATGCAATACACAATTAACACGTAAATACATACCTCGTGCAAATCAGCAAAGACAAATAGATGATCAGCTTCTCGTTGAATCCTACGTCACCAACAGAACTCCAAGAACACAATGCTCAACAATCTACAGAATTGAGATCAGTTCAACCAGTGTCCACACTAGCTCTTAGACAAATCCTATAGCTGCTAGGTTTGAGTGTAATCTGTCTACCGTGACAAAAGAATGATATAATCAAGACAAACACGAGCTCACAGTGAGTTCGTGTGCGTGGTGTGTTTTGGCCGAATAGGGGAGAGGAAAGGGGGAGAAGGGTTTATGTAATCTGATAATGAATCTGATTCATTTGATTTATATTTATACTAGTTTCTTAACTGATCCAATAAGCAAAAATAAACTCTATAAATAAATAAAATAATTACTATATTTAAATAATAAGATAAACTATATGTTTAAATAATATAATTACTTTATTTAAATGATAATTATCTTGTCTAACAAAATAAATATTTTCTCTTAAATAGCTCAAGCCTAACCAAACACACCATTAAGGTAGCCGTCACGTGTGGGCTCAACATGGGCTCACCGGGCTTCCTTTTTCAATCCAACCTAATTAAATGTTCATTTATCCATAAAATTAATTAAGCCCAATTGCTAATTAAGCTTATTTCGTAAAGGACTCATTTACCGTCTCTTATTACCAACTCGAATATTTATACTACTTTATAATGCATTTAGCCCATCTATTTTTAGAAGTCTTAAAAAATTAAGCAAAAAAGATTACTAATTATAGAATCTGAAAAAAGTTATTACATTAATATAAATGTTTTAAAATTTGTAACTTTGTAACACTCCAACATTCATATCCATTTAAAATGTAACGGCCCATTTAAATGTCTTTATAGCCATTCAATATTGTAACAATCCATTAAAATATTTATTTGTAACAGCCCATTACACATCTTAATTAACATGTTTATTCGTAACAGCTCATGACACCGGATATAAAACCCTCCAAACAAATAAACAATTTCATATCATTTTCGTCTTTCTCTCTCAAAACCTAAAATACACACACTTCTTATCTAGCAACCTGATCCGCCGCCACCACTGCCAACATGTGTTGATAAGACGCACGACTCCAGTGATGTTCAAGTGACTCCTAGTGAAATGCTTAGCTCTTCAGTGGGACCTGTTCTGCTCCACTCATGTTGATACAGTATCTTCAAACCGTGTGTAGTATTGTTATTCTTGTCACGTCTTGTATAATTGTCAAAAATATCTCATAGTTGGCACGTTCATGTTGATACAACATTTTTTAAGAATTGTATTTGTTGGCACGTTCTGTACGAATTATGTTTGGCCTTAAGCTTAGCAGTTAACTTCGCAATCCTGCAATTATTTGTATTTGAAGATGTTTTTCAAGTTTTCTATTAAATTTAAGGTAAACTCTATAAATACCTAATGTATTCACCAAACTAAATGAACTCGATATGAATTTTTTTATGCTTTCTGGTTATGGTGAAGAAATGAGGAAGAGAAAGGGTTTGGGAGGATGGTGGTGGGCCGGTGGAGTATGGCTGTATGGGAGAATGAGGGTTCGTTTAAATATAGATCGCTTAATTTATATTAGTAATTAGTAAAGTTTGTATATCCAGTCTACAAAACAATGTTCTAGTTTTGTTAACAAAGGCACAACTAACATCACTTTGTACCCATGTTATATACACACAATCAATCATTTGTCTGCAAAATAAACAATCAATCTTTATTTTCGGTTTATGTCATTTAAAAGAGTTTATAACTCCTAATCAAAAGGAGTTATGAGCATAAATCAGACAATTAATCTCATAACCTACTTCATGAATTCATAGTGGTTACATTACCATAATCATGGTCTTTAAGTTAATGTTGAAGGTCAAGGTGGTTACAAACATTTAATGTTGAAACCGCTTATTTAATAGTATGTATCTCTACTGCTTTATATAAAAAAAAGTTAATTTGTGAATTCTTTATATACATGATTGACATTAATAATCCATTTCAAAATTTTAATCTAAAAATTTATAACTTAATGGGTTCTAACATTATGGCTTACATCATTCGATAAGTCAAATCTTCATCTATCGTTAAGGTAAAAATATATTTTTTGTAAACAATTCTGTTCTTAATTATTTTAGTCTATTATTATATTGTTAACGACTTATCTTTTTCAATGTCTATTACATTTCATTTGTATTGACATTTATCTTTAATTTATGTCTTTAACTACTTATGTTACTCTCTTTAATTTGAACCTTATGTTATTTGGATGTGAAATAGTTGCATCAATTTGGTTAATAGTTATTTTAAATAAAATTTGTCATTATTGTGTAAACTTATGTTAGAAAAAACATATAAATGAACAACATTTGCTCACCACTATATTTAGTTACCGGGTACCCGCCGCCGCATTGCGCGGGTACCCGGCTAGTATATGTACAATACATAGAAATTATTCTAGATTCTCGTGCTATATGTGTGTGACCCTTAGGTCTCATAAATAATGACCAATATAAGTTTGTATGTTTCGTCGTACACACACAATACCAACAAATTCCCACTTGTGTATGGCGATAACACTCTTAAAACTTATATAAGCGATGTCAGCCGTCTAGCAATAGATCTACCGTTGAATCGCTTTTACAAGTGTTTGTTTAACCAGTGTAAATGAACTTATCATAACTAGCTAATGATCTTATAATTACAAATATGTTATCCCTTTGTTCAATACCAATTGGATAGGACATGGACGCATCTTCCTTGTACCAATACGTAGTTTCTTGATCAAGAAATGATGTGATCACCAAAATAATCTATAAGACTCTATTTTAGGCATGGCTACGCAAGTACTAGATCATCTCAACAAGAGGCCACTAAAGTATTAACTCTATTAAATAGATGAACAAATCCTTTTGACTATATCCACCTCATGATGTGTACCTCGTAATATCTGAAATGAACTATTATAACTCCTTTGTACGAAGAGCGTTTTGGACAAATCAAGACACTACTCGGTATACACTAATACAGTTGATGCGTATACTTGTTTAAATGAAAATTCAAGTTTTAAATTTATAAAATTCGTCTACCTATGATCTACAATGCACTAACCGACAGAGAACCCGGTCGTGTGTAGTGTAGGATTGGTAAATCCGAGGTCATCCAAAGAGCTAAGTGTTTTAGTTTTAATTTGAATATGTCATAGGTAAAAATGGTTAGAATATGAATTGACAATTTTTTAAAGTAATTAAAATGCGGAATTAAAATATGAAAACTGATCAGGGAGAAAAATGTATTAGCCTAGTTACTCCTTCATTACAGTTAAAACGATGTTTTCTAATGCAATGTCTACTTATCGCTTATGGTGGTTCTAATATCGACACACCCGAATTGGAATCAAAGCCTATTCTATATATCCTATGATCTCAATCCCCCATAGATCACGAAGGTTGGGTATCCAGGCTATAGTGAGTAACCCCCAACTATCCTAAAGACCTGTCTATTGCCGATAACCCCACTTCTCGACTATAAACCCTCTTGGATTTATAAGTGTCTAATTTACTGTAGGCGGCGATATGAACAATTCCTACACTAAGAACAGTTGCCAACGTCTCCCTAGTTCTCTGTTAACCCTCAATTCAACATTTAAGCCTAATATAAAGCCTAACATGATCTACACTACCCTCAACACTACCAAAACTCAAGGATCATGTAACAGACAATAAGGATATCCCTAAAACGATAATTCAACAGAAAGCAAACATCAAAACTATAACAAAATCATAACAAGGCTAGCACTTAAGGTGCTTAGCCACTCATGCTACAAATTACATAAGAAATAATGAAGGAATTCATGGATTGAATAAACATTACAATCTTACAATGTCTATGATGAATGATTAATACAAGAAATTAGTAAAAGTGTTTTCTCTCTTGGACTAGTGATCAATGGAGCCGAATTCTTCTTTCCCTGGAAGCCCTAGTAGAACCTTAGAACTCCATTATCAATGAATGATACGAATGAGCAAGGAATGGGCCTCTATTTATAGGTTTCGACTCAACTACGACGTAGTTGTGGGTGTGAATTACGTCGCAGTTTTGCTGATGCTGACTTTCCAATTGTGAGCCAAAAACGCCGTAGTTATGACTAGACGCATACTTCTTTGGTGACTCATGATAACTACGACGTAGTCCCAACAGGGCAACTACGTTGTAGTTTCTTCTACGTATGCTTGGTTCTTTGATGAACTATGGCGTAGTACCATCATGGAAACTACGCCGTAGTTGTGTCTTGTCATCAATATTATGTTCACTTCATTAGTTCAATTCCCGTGTCTTTCCGCTTCAAGGCTCGTAATTTCCTGTAAATGAAATATAAAGTGATTAAGTACACATTTCAATCAATATTATAACAATTACAAGCATTTCAATAGGGATTTTGATACGAATAAGTATAAACTATTTGATGTTATCAAATATCCCTCTACTTGACTTCTACTTGCCCCTCAAGTAGACCTGTTAGAATAATTTCTAAAAAGATATCCCTTAATTTAACTCGAGAGATATGAATTTACAAACTACCTATGCTAGAAAATACTAAAGCCGAACACCTCATGAAAAGGGGATCAAAATCACTCAACTCTTGCTAGTCTAAGTGTTTCATTTCGGGGTGATCACTCAATAGCACTAACATAGCATGTATTTTATCATAAGATTGGAAAGTACACAAACTTACACCAACTAGAGTTAAAGTCTAAATAGCTCTTAAAGGCAACATAGGTGACACATATACGTTTAAACAGGTGAATAATCCTAGCCGATACCAATGCTCCAGAAAAAGCGATAAAACCACACATGCTCATCCAAATCCATAAATGATACATATGTGATTGCTCAAATCCTTAACTCGAGCAAGCTAAAGGCTAAAATCATTAAAGGGCAGGATAAGACATGGGAAGCACATATAATTGCTCTTAGTCTTTAATTAACACAAAACAAGTAGTTAAAAATCTATAGTTTTGTCATCACTGGCCATTGTCCCTCCATTAGCTCAAACTTCAAGGTATGAAAATCTAATCATCAATAATAATGAGCTAGTATCGATGATATAGATGCAAAATTTTGCAATTTCATGAAGCAGACGCATACTAGCCTAATCTTTAGTGAAGTAGTTGGTTTATAACGTTCCAACTCAAAGTCTTCCACGAGCATCAACTGAAATAAGTTGATTTTATATGATAACCAACACTTAGTACAATAAGACAATGCTATAGAAGTGTGAAATGAAATACTACAACTATTTTTTTTATTAATAACAGTACAAGATAGAGCTTCTGTAGCATGTAATAATGATAAACATCCCTCCACTTGAGATAAGCAGTATCGAAAGTAATAGTGATATAGGGGGTCTTCAATGACAGGTCTTCCATATAAGCGTGGTTCTCGAACCCATTCACCCGAACCATGGATTTTAAGCAGCCAGCAATTCTTCAATGGTGAATTTATAGACTATAGGGTAGCCTAAGGTGTAATGGTGAAACGAAACATACAAAATCCAGGTTTAAAACAAGGAATGGCTCAACAGGTTGTTTTAGGGGTATATTGCACTAAAAATTAGTGCAACCGAGGGTTTTATCATGGGAGGTCGACAAGTCGGTGTAACAAGTCGATAAACGCACACATTAGTACACATATGGGATAATTTTTGGTGAAAATCCTATAATGTTGCCTTCTCGAACCATCTATTCCTATCACTTAATTAGGTCTCGAAATGATGTACAGGTCAAGTTCTAAAGTCTATGATACTACCGGCACACTCATATTTGGTGGATTTATGTAAAAATATATGAAAATGGAATTATCAGGCAAACCTCATCAATGAAAATCAAGGGTAATTTGTGCTCAGCAAAGATCTATTCTAGTTCAGTAAAGAAAAACATGTCAAAAAAATTTCAAAAATGGCAATTTTTTTAAAATAAACTAGAAAATCGAAGGCAAATATAGGTCAAGTGGTAATTCTACTCCCACCCCCACTTGGTTTGTATAATGTCCCTATTGTACATTAAGGAAATAAATTTTTAAAAGTAAAAGTAGAATTAAAACGGAAGACTCCCCTGAGTGTTGCTCTGCATGCCCAAAGCTTCATGTCAAAAGATGAACTCCTGTCTTGAAAAACCTGAGCAAACTCGTGTCCTTGAAATCACTTAACAAACCTAAAGCATTAAACGTTCTAATATACAAAATATGGAAAACCTAACTCACTTTCGTAGGAATCACGGTTGCATTTAGCGTATGCAACAAGCCTATTAAACCACTTGGTGGCCCAAGTAGATGAGTGAAGTCTCATGAGGGTTGCCAGAGAACATACCCACAAAGTTCATTTACTAAATGTATACGGTTTTGTGAAATTCTAATTTTTTTAAAAATAACTAATGTTGCAGGATTGAACTACGGCGTAGTCCATAGGTGGAACTACGCCGTAGTTATGTGAAAACATAAAATGTTTTAAAATGTATCAGGACAACTACATCGTAGTCCAATGGTGGAACTACGCCATAGTTACAATAACTACGCCATAGTTGTCTGCAACTACAATTTTCAGCATATTTATGAGCCAAGACGATTGTAAACTTCCATCTCTTTGTTGTAGGATCCTGCAAATAAAGTTAGAAAAACACAAAACCAAACTGAATGCAAAAAGGAAATGAAAGTAAACGATATAAGATGGGTTGTCTTCCGACAAGCACTTTTGTTTATTACTGAGTCTTTAAGTTAGACTCAATCTAGGCTTACGTTGTTTCATGCACACTTGCATGTCCTCGGTTGTTCCAGTCAATCACCTCCTCATCTCTCTTATACTCAATCCCTAAGTTCAAGCACCCTCTATAGAATTCCTCGATTGTTTTGGTAGGGATGATGAATCCCCCGTGCCTTATCTTCTTCACTTACCCTCAAGATCGATGCCATCATGTTACGTTGCATGGTAGTTAATTTGCTAAATTTGCTAAATGCCTGTGGCATGTGAAAATGGTCTTATCATTACCGATTTTAAACCAAAGTATCCCCTCAGTCATATTTTCCTCTAACCCTATACATTCCTTAAAGGGCTTTCCAAACAAGACTTTCGTTAATCCTTTTTCTATGAACTCACTTACATTTTCCAAGATAATGAAATGGATTACGAAAGTGTAGCTTCCTACAAACACGTGTAAGTTTTTCACCACCCCAACAAAATTGTTTCATGTCTAAACAAGTTCCTGACACATAATCTTGTTGTAACATGCCCTAGACATCACATTGACAAGGGAATTTGGATCTATGTAGGGGTTAAAATTCACAAACCCTATCTTGCATGTAATATGTAAGTTTAAGGGTTTTGTTAATGAACCCTATTTCCGAACCCGAGGAATTGAGGTCTTAATGGTGGGTCAATTGCTTTATTAGGTGTGATTACGGGATCCTAATCATCCCAAAGATCTTCTATACCTTCTCCAAGATCATCCAATCCAATCCCCATTTTAGTTTCAGAATCCGAGAGTGTTCCAAAAGAATCCATATCAATTCCTGGTAGTAAATTATTATCTATCAAAAAGTTTCCTAAGTCCCCATTTATATCTTCATTCATTAAAAATTCTTTTAAGTCTTCAGGTCTTCCAAAATTGTCGGGTACTTGAAAGTCATTAACTACACAGACAGATGAAACTGCTAATGGAGTCACACCTTCGTTAGCAGTGAAAATAACTTTTTCATTTCCTACCTCCGGAGAAAATTTTCTACTGAAAACATCAATCCTAGCATGAGCAGTAGAAAGCATGGGTCTTCCTAGAATAATTGGGACCTTGTCATCTTCCACAATATCAAGGATCACAAAATCCACAAGGAAGATGAATATATCAATTTTGACCAAGACATTTTCAACTATTCCCTTAGGAGATTGCATGGGATGTCTGCCATTTCAATCACTATTGTTAGGTTTAAGAAAAGTGTTTATTATTATATGAATTGGTCTTTGTATAGTTTTGTTTAGTTTTATAGTTTTATTAGTAATTATAATGTAATAAAGTATATCTTGGTCAAAGTTAAGTAAAGTTGACCAAGGTTTGACTAAAGTTAGGAAAATAGAATAGGATTAACAATAAGTATCAATACCCATCTAGGAGGGGTATTTATATAAGTCTTTTATATTTTTGTAATTCACTTCTCCCTCCCATTTTTATTTTTCCTTTGAAATGAAAATTTAGAAAATGATGAAAAATACTCTCTAGCTCCTCTCCTCTATTCTAACACTTTCATATGATTACTACTATGCAAACATGACATATAACAAGTGATATCTATTGCCAGGAGAGATCTAGTGTGTGTTTCGTGAATCAATTCGAGCTTAATCATGAGAATTTTCGATCAATAAGGTTTTGTATCGATGTACAGTAGGTTTTGTAGAGATTAGATTTATGATTTGATGAGTTTTTTTATCTTAAAACGCAGAATAATAGCTTTCATAATCATTAAATTGTAGGTTCAATATCTAGATTACGAAAAATATGTGTTTTAGATTGAATTTGATCGAAAGATATAGATTTGATAGCTTTCGTAAGCAAGACATAGGTTTCGGTAACTGTTTTTAGGCGGGAAAACAGCTTTCGTATTTCAGTTTTGGACTTTCGTATCATAATTTTGGTTTCGTAACTGTCATACGTAAGTGATTTCTTAGCTTTCGTAATATAGTTAAACTTTCGTAACATAGAATTTTATCATTTTGAGAAAGATAACATTGATATTATCACTTTAAAATGTTTAAAATCAGATTGATATATTTTTAGTAGGTTTCGTGGATAAGAATTTACGAAAGTAAGACATTTCTTGGTTTTTACGAAAGTAGAGGTAATTTGGGATTTACAAAAGGAGGTTTCGTAAATTGGAACTTTCGGTAACCGTCTGGTTTCGTAAACAGTGGAAGCTTTCATATAACTGTGGTTTTGGAATTAGAAGTTTCGCATTAAAAGCTTGGTTTTGGTTTTGAACTTCAAGTTTTCGTATCACATGTTTTATTGTTGAAAGTTTCGTAATTGCTGGTTTTGTAACTGAATGTTTCGTATTACAGTTGAGGTTTTATCAGACTTGGTTTCGTACACAAGAGGTTTCATAACATTGTTTTCATATTGGAATGTTTCGTATCTCATTGGAAAAGGTTTCGTAACACAGTTTTGGGGTTTTGTAAACTGTTTCAGAGGTTTTGTAACACAGTCACTAGGTTTCGTAATACAGTTTCAAAGGTTTCGTAACACTGTTTCACAGGTTTCGTATCTCATACTTTCGGTTTCATAACACAATTTAAGAGGTTTTGTATCTTCTAATTTTGGAAAATTAAGCTTTCGTAACAAGGCTTACGTGTTACTTAGACTTTCATAACAAATCAAAGTTTTTCAAGGTTACTTCATTGTAATACAAGACAAAGTTGTAATTGCTCGTTAACTTCACGATTACAAGACTTTATGTCCAAAATGATCCAAGTTTGCATTGTAATCATTTAATATAACATGTCTATTTCAAATCAACAAACTCTAGCAGACTCAAGAGCTAATGAAAGACCTCTAATGCTTGAGAGATGGAATTATATTCCATGGGAAAGTAGGTTCAGAAGGTTTATGGATAATAAGCTTGAAGATGAGGAGCAGATGTGGAACTCAATACAAAACGGACCATATAAGAGGCTAATGATTCCTAATCCAGACAACGATCAGCAAACAGAAGCAATACATTGCTGATGTAAAAGTCATGAATTATCTTCTTCAAGCAATACCAAATGATATATACAATTTAGTGGATGCATGTAAAACGCTAAGGATATGTGGGAACGAATTAAAAGGTTGATGTTTGGTTCTGATGTTACTAGTCATGTAAGACACTCACGTCTTATGGACGAGTTTGACAAGTTTGTAGCAAAAGAAGGAGAATCGTTAGAGTCAGTGTATGAACGGTTGACAACGCTTATGAATAATAAGGATCATCACAATGTTCGTCCTATTCCATTGTCAATCAACACCAAGTTTCATAATTGCTTGCAGCAAATATGTTACCATGGTTCGTCACAATCAAACTGGAGATGCAGTTTCATATGATGTGTTGTATGATTCTTTAGTACAATTCAAACTGTCAAGTTTGATGAACTTACAGCGATGGCTTCTGATTGCAACAATTTAGAACCCAAAATAAACTACACGAATTTTCAAGATTCATCGAAAGATTTACTATCAGTACCTTCAAAATCAGACTTGGATAATTTGTTTGGTCCTCTGTATGAAGAATACTATGGGACGAGTTCACCTGAAGTGTCAGATAATTCCGCTGCAAATACTCTTGATAACGAACACACTTCTTCATCATCGTCAATCGTCGTTGAAAAAGATGAAGCTCCTCAAATAGTATCTTCGTCAGCAGAACAAGTTGCCACTAAACCAAACTCTCTAGTCTTGAATGAAAATGCCGATGAATTCGTTCAAGAAGACGTTGCAGATTTTGATGGAAATGTGTTCTACAATGCACCTCTAACTCTTGTGTTCGAAGATGCTGACTCATCTTCAACATATCAGGATCCATTAAATATGCATGAGTTTCATCAAAAACATCGCTCAAGTGATAGGTGGACTAAGAATCATCCATATGAACAAGTGATTGGTGAACCCTCAAAACCTGTAATGACAAAAAATTAACTTTAAACTGATGTAGAAGTTTGTATGTACGCATTAACAGTGAGTACAATTAAACCAAAAAAATATTAAGGAAGCTATGCTTGATGCTAGTTGGATTGAGTCCATGCAAGATGAGCTTAACCAGTTCAAACTCCTTGATGTTTGGGAACTTGTCGAATGTCCTATTGGCAGAAACATAATCGCAGTCAAATGGATTTGGAAAAACAAGACTGGTGCTGAAAACAAGGTTATTCAGAACAAGTCTCGTTTAATTGCCAAGGGATATGGTCAAGAGGAGGGCATCAATTTTAAGGAGTCTTTCGCACCAGTTGCAAGACTTGAAGCTATCAGAATCTTTATGGCATATGCGGCTTACAAGAACTTTCCTATTTACCAAATGGACATCAAAACGGCATTCCTGAATGGTCCACTGAAAGAGGAAGTTTTTGTTCGTCGTCCGAATGGTTTTGTAGATCCAGACTTTCCTAACCACGTATATCGTCTTATGAAAACTCTATACGGTCTCAAACAAGCCCTTAGAGCCTGGTATGACAAGCTTTCCTCATTTTAAATTGAACACCATTTCATAAAAGGTATTGTTGATCCGACATTATTTACAAGAAGACATGGGGATGACATTTTATTAGTTCAAATCTATGTCGATGACATAATTTTTGGGTCAACAAAACCAGTCTATTCAACAAGATTTGCAAAACTAATGAAAGATAATTTTGAAATGTCAATAATCGGTAAAATGAAGTTCTTTCTCGGACTTCAGGTTCATCAATCACCTCAAGGAATCTTTATATGTCAATCACAAAATACTATAGATCTTCTTAAAAAACATGGGATGGAAAAATGTGATACCATTAGCACACCAATGGCTACTGTCAAACTAGATGCAGATTTACAAGGTACCCAAGTTGATCAAACTAAATATCGTAGTATGATTGGGGGACTTATGTATCTCACTGCTAGTCGACTAGACATTGCCTTTGCAACATTTGTATGTGCACGTTATCAGGCACGCCCAACCGAAAAACACCTCAAAGAGGTTAAAATGATCTTTCGATATCTAAGACAAACCATTAACATCGGTCTATGGTACTCGAAGGATTCTAGGTTTGAGCTAATTGCATATTCAGATGCAGACCTTGCATGGTGTAATGATGATTGCAAAAGCACATCTAGAGGCATTCAATTTCTGGAAGATAAGCTAGTCAGTTGGTCGTCGAAAAAGAAAGACTATACATCAAAAGCACATCTGCATGTTGTGCTCAAGTCATTTAGATGAGGACATAACTGCTAGATTATGGATTTTGATACAACAAGATTCCAATGTACTGTGACTCACAAAGTGCAATTGCCATATCTTGCAATCCGGTACAACATTCATGTACAAAACACATTAACATCCGTTATCACTTTATCAAGGAACAAGTTAAAAAAGGTACCATTGAACTTTACTTTGTCGGGACGGAATACCAACTTGCTGATCTTTTTAAAAAACCCTTCCAAAAGAAAGGTTTGAGTATTTAGTTCACAGGATTGGTATGCGATGTATGACTTCAACGGAGTTGAACGTCTAGCAAAGTTATCTTCTTGAATGAAAGATCATACATCAAAACATATTGTAAATAATTTTTTTCAAAAACAAAATACAAAATTGAAAATTTTCAAAAACAAGAAAAAATATATTTGTTCTCTTATTATTTTTCAAAACATAAAAACAAATAAAAATTTGAAAAATACAAAAACACAAAAAATATAACTTAAAGATACAAACACATATCTTCTTCGTTTTTATCAGTTTCATGATATTGTATTTCTCAAAAAAGTGATTCTCTAAATGCAAAATCAATGTATCATGAACTGAGGGGGAGTAAATCATTCATAAAATGATCTTTCACTGCTAAAATATGTCGTTTGTAATCTAAGTCAATTCACATACAAAAGATTTCTTCAAAAAACATCTTTCAAAAATCATCAATTTTAAAAAATTCAAGTGTGCAAAATTGCAAGTAGTAACAATCTCTTGAATAAGTTCTTTAATTAGACATTTATTCGAGGGAGAGTTATGAAATTCTTGATTTTTAAAAATCTTCTCAAGAATGTTCAAAACTGCAAAATTAACTATCTTTCAATAAGTTCTTTAGTTTGATATCTTATTGAGAGGGAGGTATAAATTTTTCAATCAAATCATCATCAGAAAATATAAAAATTGTGTTCTCAAAAAGCAAAAATAACTTCGTTTTGAAAATAATTTCTCAAAAAGAAAGAAATTTCAAAAAGTGGATAATTGTTCGTGGGGGAGTTATAAATTTTTGGTCAAAAGCGGAAACTTAACTGCAAAATAGTTAAAAGAATTGAATATAAAAGGGTTAACTCCAAAGGGGAGTTATGAATTTTTTTTGGATAATAAAAGTTTGCGACAGTAACTACAAGGGCTAAAAGTGCAAATTGCAAAAAGATAAGTTTCGTATGGGTTGTTAATGATTACGAAAGAAAGAAGAGGGACTGAAAATGTCAAGTTTAAAAAGATACTTTCGTATGGACCAAAAGGGCTTACTTAAGTAACTTGAGGGACTGAAAATGCCAAAATTGCAAATTCGTTTTCGGAAGTATAAAAGTAACAGTTTTCATACGTAACCTCATCACTTTTGTAAAACACACAAAAAGGTTTTGTAAATCCTCTGCACACATTGAGCTTTCGTAACTTAGAAAATACGATCCAAATCGTTTCAGTGATTCTTTGTGATAGAAAAATGTAAGAATATGTGACATATTTGTTTTATTTGTGCTTAATTTTTGTTATTGATTGATAAAAATAGGTTTCGTATAGATCTAGGGTTTCGTAAATATGAAAAGTGATTGAAACTTAAAATTGATTGAGGCAAAACATTAACATATGTCTTGAAACATGATTGGAATGACTTGATCACTGAAAATATCATTTGAGGACTAAGATCATTAAGTTTCATAACCTTGATAGGTTTTGTAAATTTGAGATTTTGCTTTCAGAACAAAAGAACAATCTTAAACTGTTGAAAAAATGATAAATAAGCTCGAAAACAAGACAAATTCTTTAAGCTTATCATTTTTCAGTTCATAATTATGTTTACGAAAGTAATTTTTCAAGTTTCGGTTTCATAAGGGCTTATTAAAGGGTTTTGTAAACAGTAATGGGCCAAATGGATTGGTTTTGTAAATGATATTTTTGGCTTCATAAATGGGTTTCGTAAGGCAAAATAGGTTTTTTAGCTTGGGTTTCGGAAAAGAATAGTAATGGGCTAATTTTTTTTACCAATACTCAAATGGGCTTAATTGTTAAACAAAATGGCATCTTACGAAAACAAATGATAAACTTTGTTATAACATCATATCTTTATATTGATAAATGTATCAAATGGTAAAGATTATGTTCGGTTTTGACTATTTCCTGAATTTAACAGGATGAGGATTGAGCAATCTATTGACCATCTAAATATCGTATAAAAGAATGTGTTATGTATAACTAAATTTTTCATTTAATGTGATCAATGATTCAAAAATTTGAAAATGAAAATACAAAATCGTGCTTCAACTGTGTGTGATCATAAGTTTCTCATGTAAAACTAAGGCAAAAGTTTAAAGTTTTGAAAAGATTGTTTCAAAAACAAGTTCAAAATGGTTTATGACTATCTATTGTACTCAGTTGGGTAAATGGTCTAAGTCATGTTCGGTTTCAGCCATTTTCTACAATGAACAGAATGAGGAGTGAGTGACTTAGTGACCATCCAATTGTTGTCACATTAGTGTGGTTGTATAATCATAGTTTTCAAACATCTTTAGAAAACTTGTGATTCTAAAAATGTTGTCTTAATTTCTATTCAAAAGCTATGATTTTGTGTCAAAAAGTGGTACTCTTTTACTAAACAAGTTTTTTATGAGAATATATAAAGTTATACTCTTGGATTTATTAATGTTGAGTGCAAACCCAATCCCACATCGGTAGAATAAGTAAACTAAAGATGGGTTTCACACTTATAAATACCCCTCTCATTGTAATTGTAAACTTGGATCTGGGTGTGTGTGTCTTGTACCCCATGTAGTTTAGCACGGGTCGTGCAGTTTGGCACGGGTCGTGCAGTTGGCACAATCGTGTAGTTTAGCATGGGTCGTGCAGTTTGGCATGGATCGTGCAGTTTGGCACGAGCTTGAGCAGTTTAGCTCAGAGCTTAATAATATCTCTCTTGTTTGATCCTATGGAATGCCACGATTATCCTAGTCGTGGATACCACGTTATATCTTGTGTCGATTATATTCCGTATTTACTTTCCGTAAGCCTTGTTTGTATTCTTTGTTAGTTCGAATGGTATGTGCAGGAGCTATATACTATACAGAGGTGTGTGCAGGTTAATGCAGCGTGTTCCCTATGTTCGGCGGTACAAAAAGGTTAGAATAGTAGCATTGTTTAAGGGAAGGTTATTCCCAGTTTAATGATGTTAGTTCAAGATACCTTGTATCGAAAGTCTCCTAGCCCTGTGTTTGGTTGGTGCTGCGTGTTCCGTATGTTCGGCGGTACAGAAAGGTTAGAGCAGTAGCATTGTTAAAAGGAAGGTGGTTCGAAGTTTATAGAGATTACTTGAGACGAAGAGCAGTGAAGTGATCAGCCTCCAAGTGGGAGATTGTTGAGTTATGAAGACTGATATAGGCCCCGATGTGTGTGGCGTAGGCGACACAACCCCAAGTTAATTCAGATTCAACGATAGCTTGGGTAGAGCAGATCATGCCGTTTAGATAGAGTGGGACAGGTGGCCCAGCGACTCCAGAACGGGTTGCGTCTTGTATCGTTGGAAGGGAGGCCTATTGTAGTACTGGATTTGAGGGGAGGATTATTGGGTGCAAACCCAATCCCACATCGATAGAATAAGTAAACTAAAGATGGGTTTCACACTTATAAATACCCCTCTCATTGTAATTGTAAACTTGGATCTGGGTGTGTGTGTTTGTACCCCGTACAGTTTAGCACGGGTCGTGCAGTTGGCACGATCGTGTAGTTTAGCACGGGTTGTGCAGTTGTCACGATCGTGCAGTTTGGCACGAGCCTGAGCAGTTTAGCTCAGAGCTTAATAATATCTGTCTGGTTTAATCCCGTGGACTGCCACGACTATCCTAGTCGTGGATACCACGTTATATCTTGTGTCGATTTATATTCCGCAATTACTTTTTGTAAGCCTTGTTTGCATTCTTTGTTTGTTCAAGAGGTGTGTGTAGGAGCTATATACCATATAGAGGTCTGTACAGAGGTGTGTGTAGGTGCGATATACCCTAACAAAGTGGTATCAAGAGCCAGGCTATGATAAACAAAGGCAGAAGACGGGAAGTTAAAGATCGATATCTTTATTGTTTTTGAAAGAATGTCATTTCGCAAATGCTTTTTGGAGAGGAAATTTAAAATAGAAAGAGAGATGAAATCTATACGCGAAAAAGCTAATAAAAGTATGCTCGAAAAAGAAATGACAGAGCATATAAAATGAGATTAAAAGAAAAAGACGAATAAAGCGTATGGCATGTGCCCGGAAAAGCAAGAATTGGCACATAAGAAAGAAAATGATCAGAATATGCTCAAAAAGAATTGCTAGAGCATATAAAAATAGACATAGTGGAAAGAGACAATTTTTTTATATAAATGTGTATTACATAAACTTTATCTCATTTCACTAATCACTTCATGTCATTATACAGTATTCCACATGGCTCAACAAGTAGTTCCAACTGCTCAACTTGTTCCAAGATACCATACCATTGTGAGATGCAATAATTATGATGTGCTTCAAACTATTCCATGCTCTCCTGAGTGCTAGATTGTTGGGAATATATTACTTGATCATCCATTAGCTAGCTTTTTAAAACTGTCACTGCTGATGTACTCTGTTTTGTATCTACAAACATTCTGGAGAACAGTGAGCAAAGTGCCTGATACTAAAGACACGATCAAGTTCATGTTGGATACTAAGGAATTTACCTACATAGTGGATATGTTCCGAGTCACTCTTCATTTGCCAGTGGAAACTCCTAAAAATCCATTTGTCGCACCAGTCAACATTCAGACTATTGAAGCTTTCATGAACAGGGTTGGCTATCAAGGTGTGGTTGATAAAGTAAGCGCCTTCTATACGAAGAATCTAGCTTAATGTCACACCCCCAAAATTAGACAGCAGCGGAATGGTAACATTGGGGTGCGACATCAAGGAACAAAGTACAAGTCACATAAAACAACCTCAAAAAGATACGTTTTAAAATAAATTTCACATTTAATGCATTAGAATTTCAGAGTTTCGAACAAATAGGTCCCAAACAGTTTTCAAAGTAACACAAGTGTTTGAACATAACATAAGGTTTTAGATAAAGTTTTCATCGAATGTATAAAGTGTAAAGTCTCCAAAGTACATATCCGTGCGGCTTCTCTCTGAGCAAAATACCTGAAAACCTGAGATAAAACATGCTAAAAAGTCAACAAAATTATTGAGTGAATTCATAGGTTTATGTAATGGACAATCAAGTTTTCAGCGTTATAGTAATAATTGCAACGAATACAATCATCATATAAATAGATATTATTGCATCTAAGCTCATGGCACTCAAAACTGACAATATATATCAATAATGATATATAGGATAATAATGGCACCGTGTAGGTAATTACCATATACATAGAGTTACAAATATAGTGCGTTTGGTTACCTATCTGGCTAACACAAACGGGATTCGTCAATCTCGATAGGTCTATCCACAATATTCGCGTTCACACACAAGTGATTAATGTTCTATGATGTGGGGGGACTTATGGCATGAAGGGACTTAGACACAAGTAATAATATATTCAAGAAGGCATACTGTTTTGCAATTAATTGTCTGCAAGTAGATGTTTTAGTATGTATCTCACCCCAAAAAGTTTATAAAACAATAAAATAAAGTTGGAGCTCTGAACTCACATTGATATAAATTAGTCAACCTCTCATGCAAACGATTATCCTTGCCTTCTCTTCTTAAAAAAATATGGCGTATATTACAACCATGTCTTCACCTTGGCCTACTAGCTTATCAATTCTTTTATTTTGCACGCATGAAAGCATGCATCTTTACATTCTATCTAAATAAACACCATGCACTAAGGAAACAATATCTTCTTTGTATTAGCTTTTTCCTTCGTATAAAAGCAGCCAACATATCTCTTAATATAGAATTTATATAGTCTCATGTAGCGGCTGTACATATATCGCTTGTCATGGAAAACATATTTATACATAGGTTTGTGCATAGTTATTAAGGGTGCGTTTGGTTTATATGGGGTTGGACTCGGATTTGGATTAGGTATTAAATTTGGATTTGATATGGGTTTAGGAAAGAGAAATTATATATTTTTTAATAAATTTTATAATAAAATTTAATATTTAAATATTATTTAAAAATATAAAAATGTATATGTGTGTGAGAGAGATAGAGTAGAATATATTAATTAGTGTGTATGAGAGAGATGTTTTAACAAAAACCCACCTAAGTGCTCTCCTTTTACTTTTGGTGGACCCTTTCTGCTATTTAGTAGCCAAATCCACAAACCAAACTACATATTTTGGCATTGATTCTAAACTTATGCTCAAAAGGTGGCTAACAGCTAGCAAGTATAATTAGCTTTATTAAACATACATGCTAAAAGATGACACTATAAAACACTTGTTTAGTCATGAGACTATGTATATCATAGGCTTTGCGTGCGTCGAGAGTAGTTATAAAAAGTCAAACGTCAAAGTAAGAAGCAAGCCACAAGTATTGGTATTTTATTTTATTTTTCAACTGAAACATCAATAAATAACTATGAAGTGTCTTTTTGTTTTTAATAAATGTAAAACTATAGATATCTGCTCATGAACTTATTATATAGTTGAATAGAAGTAGGAGGTGTTGTTATCTTGTAAAGAAGGTAAAACATTAAAAAGAAGCATTTTATATAATAGGAACTAGAGTTGCCACATTTCTTAATCACAAGACAGCACATGATTATAGGTTTGGGTAAGTAGCTTGCCATATTAGAAGCACGTATCTTCACTAGTAGTCAAAAGCGTAAATACGCATATTTGACGAAATACTAAGACATTCTACTATACGTTTTAATTTAATTCACAATTAATTAGACTTATATATATATATATATATAATTGTAATGTTAAGTGTATACACAAATGGCTAATGGTCTAACGGTGGTGCATGTAAGGGCTCAAAACGCGAAACATGCAAAGTTTATGTAAACACGGAAAATAAAAGTACGACATATAAAATATATATGTATGATGATCAAAGTACGTAAAACATGTAGACTAAACGTAGTGTAAAGTCAGGTTCACATTTAATGTGCTTTTTACGACGATCGCGGGATAACCTGTCCGATTACCCGTAAAAATTAATTTATGCCAAAATTAAAATAAATAGTAAATATATGAGTTAAATAATGATCGGAAAATTTATGAATTGCTACAGTCTCCACCCGTTAAGAAATGTCCATCCCGGATTTTAGTTTTCGTTACTTATTGACGGTTTGTTTGAGAAAAAATAAGGGTACTTACTTTCGAATTGATCTTCTCGCTCCCATGTGAATTCAGGTCCCCGTCGAGGTTTCCAATGAACTTTGACGATAAGTGTATGGCTCTGTTTTAGTTGTTCGACATCACACTCTATAATTTCTTTAGGATTCTCGATAAAGTGTAGCTTGATGTCAAGTCGAACTTTCATTTGGTGGAGTGACAAGGTTTTCGCCAGATAAACATTTCTTTCAATGCAGGGGCTAAAGTGTCTTTCTTCAGATTATGTGTCAAAACTTGTTCGCGGAGTTTAATAAAACGATTAAACAAGGTATCAATAATATTGAATAAATAATAGACAACACACATCAAATGTCTGTAAAATATCTGTAATGTGCATGTGGGTACGAATTAGTTATTATGAAAATCCTTGATGAAAAGATTGAATATCTGAAAGGATTGAATATATGTACTGATGAGAGCATAAGTGAAAACGAAGAATTTAATAAATCTTACCGATGATTAGAGAATGATATATCAAGTGACAAATCGAAAAATAAATTCGTGCCGATAATCAGTACGAATGGAGGAATCAATTAAATTATAAATTTTCAAAAGAAGCGAATGCCAATGCAAAAGGGTTATAATGTGTTTGATATCTCAGGATTAGTAAATCTTAAAAGAGAAATTAATTATCTTTATGAACAAGGCAGTAGACAATCATTAATCAATGCAATAGAAGAATGAGTAGATCATGAATGAAGAATGGTCATAGCATCGCGAGAGGAATGAATGAGAATATATGAAGAAACAATAAAATATATCGTGAGCATGTAAAATATGAATATGTCAACAAATAAAGAGAGCACGTATAAGAACGTATGTACAAATGTAATAATGATCAAAAGAATAAAAATAGAGAATGATTCGCATAAACAATTTACGAGTCAAGGAAATATGAAGGATCATTTGTACGAATAATCAAGCGAACAAAGAATCAATTGACCATAATAATGGTAGGATAGAAGTAGGTGTCAAGAATATCGAAACATAATAACGGTAAAAAAGAATGAACGTAAATAATTATGAAAGAATATAGAGAGTCATTCGTGAAATTAACCGATGCAAACGAGACAATTGATATCAATAGTTGAAAGAGGCAAATATCAAAGAAGTAGTATATCAAGGATGTTAAACGGGATAGAGGCAATAATGGTATGAGAAATCAATTAGTAAATAGAGTTAGTAATAATGGCTGAAATGTACATATATTACGGGAATGGTTTATCAAGGATGTTTCAATGGGATATGAGAATTTTAATTGTAAAAACAGTTAATTATTAAAGGGAGCGAATATACCCGTACCACAAAGTAAACAATACAATGTGTGATTTTAAAGAAAATGCTTCAAAGAAAAAGAAATAAATCATCATTAACTACAATGGTCGAAAGTTTCCCTTCGGAGTGAAGGACGTTGATTGTGTCTATCCCAATAATATTATAGTCGGAAGACGTGATCTTTATTAGCGTGGTTTGTCTCATGATTCTTTATGCGTGATTCATTCTCGAAATCTCGGATCGTGTTCCGCTCTATGCAAAAGAGCATGTAGCCATACGTTGAGCTATAAGTCGCTTAATAGAAACTGAACTTTAGCAATTGTCTTCTTTGGTGGCATGATTCTTCAAAATTACTAGGAGAAAAGAGAAAAAGAATAAGACGTCAACGAGTCGTGTTCCAAATTTAAGTGTTCCAAGGCGGCGTGTACGTGGCGACGATTTAATAGCCGTATTCCAATAAGCTGACATTTTTCTATGCGGTAGGTCACGTGATGACATATGCGTTTGAAAGAAAATTACGAGGCGAGTGTTCAAACTCGGAGTCGATTAGTAAAATAGCCAATGGGGTCAACAAACTATGTCGAGTTTTGATATCATCGAAAAGAGAACTACGTAAAGTCATAAAAAAGTTTCGAAGATTGTCGCATCACTCATGATGTCTTGAGAAGGTTTTAGAGATCGTTGTATCATTTACAACGTCTTGAAAATAAGCGAGACTATTTTGTTGCTCATAATGTCTTAAGAAAAGCCTTAGTATTCATATAAACAACATTTATATAAAAATATAGTGACGCTCTAGAAAGTTATATAAGTGATCGCAAAATAGTCAACACTTATATAAATTACTTTTATATAAGTAGGTAGCGGTAATCCCAAAGGTAAACGTAAGAGACCGAAAAGAAAGTATCTCATATATATGGGTATCCTTATATAATACCAGCATTAATGCTCGAGGGAGTAAATGAGAAATCAAGAAGTACCCGATAATCGGAGTGGTCAATATTTATATAACTAACTATTATAAGGTAAATAGTAAGACGTCAAAAGATAGACTTAATAGGGCGAAATCTTAGCCAAGTGTTAAATACTCATTATCCATGTAATAGTAGTAGAGATGCAAAAAAGAGCTTATAAGGGATCAAGGAGCATAAGCGCACGGATATCGGATAAAACAAGAGGAAATACTCTAAATTTTGAAAAGTAGTCATAGTCTAGGTTTTGAAAACGACCCAGTTCTCTATGACTTCAGCTATGATACCAATCTGTCACACCTCCAAAATCGGACAACAACGGAACGTTAACATTAGGGTACGATGTCAAGGAACAAAATACAAGTCACAGAAAACGACCTCAAAAAGAGAAGTTTTAAAATAAATTTCACATTCGATGCATTAAAATATCAGAGTTTCAAATAAATAGGTCCCAAACAGTTTTCAAAGTAACACAAGTGTTTGAACATAACATAAGGTTTTAGATAAAGTTATCATCGAATGTATAAAGTGTAGAGTCTCCAAAGTATATATTCGTGCGGCTTCCATCCAAGGAAAATACCTAAAAACCTGAATTAAAATATGCTAAAAAGTCAACAAAATTGTTGAGTGAATTCATAAGTTTATGTTATGGACAATCACATTTTCAGAGTTATGTTATAGTAATAATTGCAACGAATACAATCATCATATAAATAGATATTATTGCATCTAAGCTCATGGCACTCAAAACTGACAGTATATATCAATAATGATATATAGGATAATAATGGCTCCATGTAGGTAATTGTTATATACCTATAATTACTAATATAATGCATTTGGTTACCTATCTGGCTAACACAAACGGGATTCGTCAATCCCAATAGGCCTATACACAATATTCGCGTTCACACACAAGTGATTAATGGTCCATGATGTGAGAGACTTATGGCATGAAGAGACTTAGAAACAAGCAATAATATATTCATGAAGGCATACAGTTTTGAAATTTGTTTGTCTGTAAGTAGATGTTTTAGCATGTATCACACCCCAAAGAGTTTATAAAACAATTAAATAAAATTGGGGCTATGAACTCATGAGAAATATTTTTAGAAGTTTGCATATAATACTAGTAATTCATAAAAACATAATAAAATAATTTATAAGACAATAGTAAAGCATTTCATACAATAAAGATCATGCATTTCACCCCAAAACGTATAAAATATTTAAAAAAAGAGGCCGTGAACTCACCTTAACAAGTAAGGTCTGAGTACAAAAACGAGCACAAAAAGTATCACTATAAGCAACCCTCAAACGTAAACCTCATTAGATGCATCCTTGACCTTCACTAGGGTATTTTCGAGGTAACCTGCCTTCATGATCGAAGGCGAAAAAAATACCAGCCTAAACTCATTCGCCTTTTTGTAATTTTATAACCTCGTTAATTAATCTTCTGAAAATGGCCTTGGACAAAATATATTTAAAGTGCATTTGTTGATATATTTGTTGACGAACGATGCCAGGGATATTTATAAGCTAAAAGCACGATAGGGAGAGAGGGCAAATGAATGTAAGATTGACATGTATATAGCCATGTAAACTGACGTGGCAAATGAAGACATGGTTAATTTGTTACATAAAGACACGCAACTTATTAGTCACTCTTTTTTTTAACATTCAACTAACATGAAAGTGATAAGAGCAATACGTAACTCATCATAGTAGTAGTTGAGCTACATTAAACATCATTAGACATGGATTAATATTTTAGTTATCTTTTGTTTATGAAG
>BQNB010019480.1:0-35000 GCA_026074375.1 Tanacetum coccineum | reverse complement strand
ATACCGCCCAACACCAACCCCGCGCCCCCCACCACCTCCCCCTCGACCCCCCACTGCCTGCGCAGCGCTCGTTTATGCATGTGTTTCCGTTTTGCTTGTTTTTTTATGTTTCAATGTTTTAGGTGTTTGCTTTTTTTGTTTTGATGACACTGCAATTTCTAGATTGATTTAGTGGCTGTTGTTTATGTTTTTTTAGCCTTTGCTCTGTAGGCATTTTTGATTGATGCCCTCAATTTGGCGTGTTTTGTTTTTTTGTGCATTTGTGTTGATGTTTATGTGTTTTTAATCTGTTTTTTTATGTTTTGCTTTTGCAATTGTTTTATGGTTTAGTTTTTTTTTTGCTGCATTTTTTTGACAAACTTTTTGAACCCACTCTCAGATCAGGAGTTAGTTCACATCACAATGCCCGATTGAGATTGAAGGGCAAGAGATGGATTGATGGATTGAGAAAATTTTGATTAAGTAGAATTGGATATAGTTTAGTGGCGAGGTATGTTTTGAGAGGGAAAAATTGCAAGATTATGTAGCACCGGCCTTGGGCGCTTACTAAATCCTAATTTGGACACAAGTATTTTACGGAATTTGGAAAAAAAATAAGGTACGTTTTTTGAATCGATGAATGGGGGCCCTTAGGTGTGGTTTTTTGATTGGATGATGTGAGTGAGAAATGAAAAATGGTTTTAAACGTTATTGAAGAGATAAAAGAAACTTTCAATAAAAGACGCCATTGTTGAAGGTGTGACCTCTCATTCAGAAAAAATTACTCGAAACAAAGTAAAGCCAAATGCCAATTACCAAAAAACTCTTCAAACGGAAACCGTTTTTTTAGTAGACAGGAAGGGAATGAATCTGCTCATCGCGGTTATAGTTCTCTAAATATTAACAATTTCCTTACTTAATAGTAAACATTTCACGCCCCCTCATGGTGTTCATTAGTCTTAATCTCACTCGTACTTGGAATTTTAAGTAGGGGGAAGGGAAGGATAGGAAGGAAATAAGGGGGGAACAACTATTACTTGGTAAACAAGGGTGGAGTTAAGCTCGTGACTCAAACAAAAACAAGCGCTTCGTAGGAGACACCTCATGCCTATCTTTTTAAAATTTTGCATTTAGTTGGTTTTGTATGTTCCTTACTTGGTTTTATAGGTTCTCCCAGCAAGGAAATGGAATTTGAGGTCACATCGACTCATAATTATGTGGTAAAATTGTTGCTGTCTGCAACAATTATGACGTAACCGTCATAGTTATGCCGTAACTATTGTAGTTATGGCATAACCCATCTCTATGGTTACGCCGTAACTAGATATAACAAATATTTAAAAAATTATTTTTCCACATGGTTACGGCGTAACGCATTTCATGATTACGCCGTAACTTCCTTTTGAAAACCTTAATTAAGTTCTAAAATTTTACAAAATCGTGTATAATTAAATGAACTTTGTGGGTACGTTCCCTGGAAACCCTCACGAGACTTCACTCGTCCACTTGGGACACCAAGTGGTTTAAAAGGCTTGTTGCATACGCTAAATGCAACCATGATTCCTACAAAAGTGAGTTAGGTTTTCATGTATATTTCATTTTGAACATTTAATGCTTATTGTTTGTCTAGTGATTTCAGGGGATACGAGGTTGCTCAGGAGACGCTCGGCAAGAGTTCATCTCTTGCAATTACCATTTAAAGTATAGAGAAATGCTCAGGGGAGTCTCTTGTTCTAATTCTACTCTTATTCTTAAATTTTCATTTTCTTAAATGTACAATAGGGACATTGTACAAACCAAGTCGGGGGATGGGAGTAGAATTACCACTTGACCTATATTTGCCTATGATTTTCTAGTTTTTCTTAAAAAATTATGCCAGTTTTAAAAAAAATGACATTTTTTTATTAAACTAGAATTAATCTTTGCCCGCACACTATTACCCTTTATTTCAATTGGTGAGGTTAAGCCTTATGATTCCGTTTTCATCTATTATATAATCCGCCAAAAATATGAGTGTGCTGGTAGTATTGTAGACTTTAGAACTTGGCCTATACATAATTTTGAAACCTAATTGACTAGCAGGAATAGACTGTTCAAAAAGGAAACATTTAGGAATTTACTCAAAATAGCCTATATGTGTGTGTTTATCGACTTGTTACACTGACTTGTCGACCTCCCATGTAAAACCCCTTGATGCACTTAATTTTAGTGCAAGATACTCCTAGATCACCATGTTGAGCCAATCCTTATTTTCAACCCTTTATGTTAAATGTATCGATACACCATTTCGCCTTAGCCAACCATGTAGTCTATAATCTATTTATGTTAAAATATCTGGCTACTTAAGTCCATGGTTCAGAGAAATAGGTTCAGAAATTTTGCGCGTACATGGAAGACCTATCACTGTTGATCCATAAAGACCCCTTGTATCATCACTTTTGATATTGTTCATCTCAAGTGGGGGGATATGTGCAATGCTACAGGGGTAATAATATAAAAAAATAAAAATATATAAACCTCTGTAGCATATTCGTGTTGGTTACGTGTTATAAAACCAACAAGTTGTAAGAGATATAAAGATGGTGCAACTATAAGCCATCTATGTGCTCAAGATGTGAAGATGGTGCAACTATAAGCCATCTGTATTATTATAAATATTGGGCTAGTAGCCCATTATTGTGGATCAGATTTTCGCACTTGGATACTTAGACTTATGGATGGACGGTAGCTGGATATGACAACCTTAGATTATTTAGACTATTTGTTTTGTGTATTTTGCTTAACACCAATTAATTCCCATGTCTTATTTTACCATTTATTACGATTCAAATCTTTAGCCTGCTCGATTTAAGGAAAGAGCAATCACATGTGTCTCGTCCATAGATATGGCCAAGCATGTGTGGTTTTGTCGCCTTTTCTGGATTAGTGGTATTAGAAAGAATCAAACACCTGTTTATACCTGTGTAACCCTCGTTGCCTTTAAGAGCTGTTTAGACCCTAATTCTAACTGGTGCAGATTTGTGTAATTTCCAAGCCTATGATAGAATACATGCTATGATTGTGTAGTTGAGTGATCACCCCGAAAATGAAACACTTAGACTAGTATGAGAGTTGAGTGATTTTGATCCCTTTTTCGTGAGGTGTTCGGCTTTGATGTTTTCTAGCATAAGTAATTAAAGAATTCATTTCTCCGAGTTAGATTGAGGAAATCTTTTTATGAATTATTCTAAAGGGTCTACTTGAGGGCAAGTAGAAGTCAAGTGGGGGTATATTTGATAACATCAAATAGTTAATACTTTTTGGTATCAAAATCCCTATCAAAATGCTTGTAATTATTATATAAATGTCTGAAAACGATACTTAATCACTTTATATTTAGTTTACAGGAAGGAAACGAGCATTTGAGCAAGAGATACGGGATTTGGACGTGGAATACAAGCGAATGAAGGTTTTCAAGGCCAGTTACGGCGTAACCTCCCCGCAGGAGTTACACCGTAACCACACTAAAGAAGAAATGAGTCAACATCCCTGGTTACGACATAACCACTCCATCACCTTTACGCCGTAACATGCACTTTGAAGAAGGATTGCGTATCCTAGTCAGCATTACGGCGTAACCATGGCGATACGGTTACGCCGTAACACATTTTAAGCCTAAATTCAGGAAGCCCACATCAGCATGGTTACGCCGTAACACACCTCAACGGTTACGGTAACCAATTAGAAATCTATAAAAAGAGGCCTCATTCAGCACTTTCGGAATCACTCACTCCACCACAGTTCTAAGAGGTGATCCAAGCCTCTAGAAGTCGAAGAATTCCACCAGAAGTCCAAGGGAGAAATCACTACACTTAATTTTGTATTTAATTGTTCATAAACGCATTCTGTAAGACTAATGATGATTCAATTCAAGATTTCTTTCATTTATTCTTGCTGTATTGTTACTATGAGCGGCTAAGCACTTCTAGTATTAGCCTAGTTATGAATTTACTGCTATTATGATTGTTTCTCGTTTATTCATCGTTTGACTTAGATATCCAATATGTCTGTCATTAATTCCTGAGTTTTAATAGTGTGGAGGATGGTTTAGATCCTATTGATTCTTTTATTAGGCTGACTTGTTGAACTTAGGATCAACAGGGTACTAAGGGAGGTTAGAATCTATCCTTAGTGTAGGAATTAACCTTATTACCGCCTAAATCATATTAAATACTTAAAAAGCTCAGGAACTCTTTTAGAGGAGGTTAATAATCTATCTAAATTATAGACAGGTCTTTAGGATAGTTGGGGATTAATCACTGCAAACTTGGATGCCCTGCCCTTTTAATCTTAGGGGGAATTAGGATCGCAAAGTAAGTATAGGACAGACCTCAAATGCCAATTCGGGTCTGTTGATATTAGAACCACTAATAAAACGATATCTAAACATTGCAATAGGAAACATGTCTTAGCAGTAGTAATGAATTAACTAGGTTAGCACACTTTTCTCCCTGATTACTTCTATCCAATTTACTTTTCGCATTTACTTTCCTATTAAATTTTCAAAAAACAATTCTAAACCATTTTCAAACCTGTGACAAAATCAAATTAAACTAATACAACTTAGCTCTTGGGACGACCTTGGATTTACCAAGTCCTGCGCTACATACGACCGAGTTCTCTACCCGTTGTGCGTGTAGACATATGTTGGGTTTAAAAGACTTCAAGATGATTCTTAGAGTTACTACTGCTCAGGTATATATTAGTGTTGTCAAGCATAACTTAGTGCTGCTGGTAATACTAATGAAAATTATGCTAAGTAGTTAGTACTGGTAGTATAAAGTTACTACTGCTAGTTACTACTGTTAGTATAATTAGTACTGTTAGTATAAAGTTAATGCTACTAGTAGAAGTTAAGTCTGCTCAGAGATGAAGACAGAGAATATACTAAGTAGTTACTACTGCTAGTACTAAAGTTAGTACTGTTAGTGTATGTTAGTACTGCTAGAGTAAACTTCTAAGTAGTTAATGATGCTTGTGCTCAGTTACAACTGCTGGAAGGATTAATACTGTCAAATGGATAAAGACAAGATAAAAGATTGGAGAACAAGAATACTTACGAAGATAACTATTGAGTTATTTTTGTAAAAGATATGTATAAGTTATTTGTTTAAAAGATCATGATAACTTAGGAAAGTATTGTAAGCCTTATAGGACTCCTTGGTGTATAAAAGAAGGTCCTAGGGTATAGAATTCAATGTACCAAAATGAGTCATTGTCATAGCTTCAAGGTTTTAAACCCCAACACTATCAAAGAGTGTTCGTATTAATATATTGAAGCTTATTGTTTTGATTGTAATTCTGTTTGTCATAGACACATTACTATTATTCTTATTAGTGGTATAAACTAGATTCCGCATAGTTTATATCATAATCTCAAAGTTTCAATCTTAGTACCTTTGGATTTATCCAAGGATACTAAACCTTACATCAAGCTAAGGAGTTTAAGATCTGTTCATTGGGATCAACAAGTGGTATCATAGCTTGTTGTGAAGCTTTGAATAAGAAGAAACAAACAATATATACTAGATCTATTTCTCAGTAATAAGATGAAGGCATGAACTACTTCTACAACTCTGACTGCAAGACTTCTTATCCTCAACCCAGGGGAATATGATCTCTGGTTAATGAGAATAGAACAATACTTTCTCATGACTGATTACTCCCTCCGGGAAGTAATTCTGAATGGTAACAAAGTGCTAAAGAGAACTGTTGGAGAAGTTGAGCTGGAATATGAACCTACTTCTGCAGAAGAAAAGCAGGACAGGAGGAATGAGATGAAAGCTAGAGGAACTCTGTTGATGGCACTCCCTAATAAGGATCAACTGAAGTTCCATTCATATAAAGATGCAAAATTGCTCATGGAAGCCATAGAGAAGAGGTATGGAGGAAACAAGGAATCCAAGAAAGTTCAAAGAACTCTACTCAAGCAACAATATGAGAACTTTGCAGGATCAAGTTCAGAAATAATGGATCAAACTTTTGATAGGTTGCAAAAACTTATTAGTCAGTTGGAGATTCAATATAACACCCCGTATTTTCAAGTCATTGACGACGTCGATAAAACTACTATTTATTTTAGTGTTGTACTTGTTTGCTTTTAAGATTAAAGTGTTAAGTTAAATCGCGTAAGCTAAAAGCGATTATTCAATGTAAACGGGCATCAAACAATTAAGCGTTTACATCAATCAAGTATTAAATAATTATTTTGAGAATAATTATGGTCTTTGTTTATTTTATTTTTATCGGATACGTAAAGTGTATACGTTTCGCGATAAAATGCGTTTAGACATACCCGGAACCACAAAAATATTTCTACGCTTTAACAAATACATAGGTTTATACCCAATACCCAAAGTTTATAAAAGTTTATCCATATGTATATACATATACACGTCCATATGTATATGTGTATTAACCAATTCATACAAATTCCAAGTCTACACTTTAAATAAACAAACTACAACTTATAACAAGTATACTTCCATTTTTGCTATCAAAATATTCACTAGATATTATCTAGACAACTTTCCTCATTATCATGGGATGATCTCCACTATTTGAGGACAAAGAAACATCTCCATTAATTATCTAGTGTATGTACAATTGAGGGTTAGTGAAGACTAAGGGCATGACTAGTGGTTTTGACCACTAGTCACCCCCTTTTTATGGATCTTGGCCGGCCACCCCAACCCCCGCATGAGACTTTGTGGACTTTTGTTGACCACATGGACTAGTATATACATGTATCACTTATTCATACATACACACAACTCAAAACACTTATCAAAAATCAACCTCTTTCTCTCCTTTTTTCTTAAATAAGCCACGGCCAAACACCCTTTCATATACAAACAATTCTTACAACTTATTTCACCACTTATACAAGTAACTAGGAACATATCTAAGGTCATACAAAAAGGTTTGGAAGCTTGGTTGGTTGATTAAGAAGGTTAATCAAAGGAAAAGAGAAATTAGGGTTTCTATTTGGAAAACTAGGGTTTCAAGTGTGCAAGCTTTGGTTTTAAGTCTAAGCAAGGATTTAGCACTTATTTGTCACCACCATCATTCATCCTAAGGTCATCTATAAACCTTTATACTTTCATTTTATGAGTTATATGTATATAATGTTCTTTATAGCAAAAACCACCATTTAGGACTTTTAAACATGTAAAAATAGTTTTTACTTGTGATAATCATTTTGTACACTTTTTCTTATGATATGTGATAGGTAATGTCATGATATAATGGAAATATAAGTATGTTAACATGTTGGTTCAAGTGAAAAATGTTTAGGTATAAACTTGTACATAAAAGTTACTTAAGAAAAATGTAATATTTTTATACATCATCTCAATATAAAGACATGGACGTAAGAAACGCGAGAAACGGGTTTAAAACGGGAAAGTTATGCTAGTTTTACTAAAACGATAATTATAAACGTTTTCACTCTATAACAACGATTTCTAAATTAGAAATAGACGGTGATGAAGCTATATAGAATTATATGTGGTACTCAAAGTACATCTTTTATTTTTAAAAAACTTAAATGGAGTTTTCAATACTGACCCTCATACGGGTGGCGTATCTGACGAGATTGATGGAATTCCGTAAATAAAGTGTCTAGCTCCTCATACATCCTGACAAGACCTCAAAAAATATGAAAGCCTACGATAGTTATAGATGTTACTAACATAGACCTTGCATAAGGATGCAAGTCAATCAAAACGATTTAGTGCTTTACGACTATGTTAATTTAGTTGCATTCAATCATTTACTGACGCGCTAACAGGTGATAATTGGAATATAGTAACTCAAGGTATGAGTTCCATAGCCCCACAATATTACGATTTCAAATGATATTTATAACCTTAGGGGTGGAACACATGCTTTGGTTTTATAATGGACCGCAAGTTGTGTATATTATATAGATTACGAGTTTAGTCCATAAGTAGCGATAACCCAAGTTGAGCCCTTTATCATGAACTGTTCAATTGCATAGATGTAGTTGTTAATTACCATATTTGAGCGCGAATGTTATGAATTAATCTATTATGGGATTGACCTCCCTGATCGGGGTGATACTATCACCGGAACGAACGATATATAGCATGTTCGGTATTTGGATGTTTTATTGTGAACATCTGATGGGCATAATCGCAATATTTATCATTGCGAATAAAATTGTCGAGCTACAGAGCATAGAGGAAAACGTAATCGGATTTTGTGATGTCTGCATTTGTTGCTTTATCACGGGGAAAGTCTTGCGGTCCTGCATATTATATTTCACTAACCTATGAATTCACCAACATTTTTGTTGACGTTTTAAAGCAATGTTTTCAGGTGGTCTTTAGGCACGAGGTGCCAGGGATACATTGGTGACACTTTTGGTTATCACGCTAAAGATTTGGATGTAATATGTTTTGGGAAATGTATTGTCAATCTTTGTAATATCAAACACTGAACAAGTAAAGTTGTATGCTTTGTGTAACAAGGCTTTTATCAAATCCAATGTACCATTTTAAACGACTTTTCGTTGTTCTTATATATCTTGTGCTATTGATCTGAGAAGTGACATGCCCCGGATATCCTTATTCCGATGCGACCCAATTTGGGGGTGTTACAGATTGGTATCAAGAGCCAAGGTTATAGAGAACCAGGTCAAATGTTTTTGCTAGACTATAACCGTTTTCAAACATTGCATTCATACAAAGGGGTTTTTACGGGACACACACTAGTTGTTGCATTAGTTAGTTGGACTAGATGCATTCATAATTGATATACGTGGTTATAATATATTACGTATATTACAATAAGAGCCTTATATAATATACTCATATAAGTTATTTCTGCTGGTCACAGTAGTCATGTCAGCTGATTCCGCAGTTACCTATATTTCTGTTCACTCTGAGGCACGATCATGGAGTATCCCATCTAAGGATCCTTACGAGGAGGCTGCCAGACAGTGACTGGAGCAGGCACCATGTTCTCCAGAGTATGTACCTGATCCCATGGAGCTGGAGGATCATGTACCAGTGTACATTCCTGAGCCTGAGTACCCTGAGGACTTAGTGCCAGCTAAGGATGAGGCACCTATAGAGGCATACATTACTGAGGTTGCTTCTGCACCTACACCACTACCATCCTTTTTACCCTCACTTATCCGACCCCCACGTACTAGAGCATCTATGGCTCAGATGAGAGCTACAGCACCATCCACCTATCATCCACTACTTCCATCATGGACCCCACCATTGTTACCTATACCACTACCTGTACCATCCACTAGCCGCAGAGCTGATATTCCCGAGGCTGACACGCCTCCTCGGAAGAGGCTACTACTTACTCCTCCCAGACCTAGGTGTGAGGTTGGGCAGAGTTCTGATACTGGTGCTGCGAGACAGCTAGGACCCACTATGGCCCGTAGGGTCGATTGCAGTTTTGTAGACACTGTGGAGACTAGGGTCCGAGATACCGAGAGGAGGATGATGGCCACCTTAGAGGTGGTCAACTTGAGGCTCAGTTACCAGGTAGATGTTCGTAGTAGAGAGAGTTTAGAGTTTTACTCACGACATCATGATGCCCAGAAGGATCGTGCAGCTGTGAGAGCTAAGATTGAGGTATTGAGGAGAGAGAGACTTGCTTACAAGCAAGAGAGTATGGAGACCCGTAAGGCCTTGGCTAGGTCTGAGGCTTACAGCAGGGCATTAGAGGCACGTGTTACAATGTTAGAGACTCAGGCGCGTCGCCACGAGTGGCAGCGTCAGGACGCGGATGATCGCGCGACGAGGCATATCATGCGTATTCAGGCTTTGGAGGCTGGAGCACGCGATGACACCTTAGAGGATACTGGTAGTAGTGCCTAGGGTTACTTTTCTACCATATTGTAGCTATACTATATAGCCTGCTAAGTTTTTATGGGTTACTCCCAGCTAGCAGGCGGTATAGATCTTTTGTTTTGATTAGCTATCCGGTATGGATCTTTTGTCTTTTGTTTAGCTATGTTGTATAGCCTACTAAGTATTACGGGTAACTCCCGGCTAGTAGGGCTCTAGGTTGATTTTTTTTTTCATTTTGTAACCTAGCGATAGGGAATCATTGTGTACCAAACAGATCATGTATATTTCCAGATTATATATGGAATGGATGTATTATGTTATGTCGATCTTGTGTTGGTTGTATGTTTCACTGTGTGATGTGATCTTATTTTATTTATGATGCATATGTTATGTCACGTTATGATTGTATTAAAATCTAACGGGTATTGTATTTTCTTGTGATTGAAGAAAATGGCACCAAAACGAACCACAAGGTCAACACCAGTCACACCAACCCCAAATGCAACAACCACCACAACTGTTACTGAGGCACAACTTCAGGCCTTAATTGACCAAGGAGTTGCTGCTGCAATGGCTGAAGCAGAAGCAAGCAGGGTTAGGAATGGCTACAATAGCAATGGTTCAGGACCAAGGCCAGCCCAAACTGCTCGCGAATGCTCTTACTCTGAATTCTTGAAATGCAAACCTTTGGACTTCAAAGGCACTGAGGGAGTTGTCGGACTCACTCGATGGTTTGAGAAAATGGAGTCTGTGTTTAGCATTAGCAATTGCACAGCATCTTGTCAAGTCAAATTTGCGACTTGCACTCTACAAGACGATGCTCTTACATGGTGGAATGCCCATGTTAAGACCACTACTCCTGAAGCAGCTCATGCCATGCCATGGGCAACACTGAAGAAAATGATGACTGATAAATACTGCCCGAGGGGTGAGATCAAGAAGATTGAGACTGAGATGTGGAATCTTAAGGTCAAGGGCACCGATGTGGTGGCCTATAGTCGACGATTTCAGCAACTAGCTTTGATGTGTTCCAGGATGTTCCCAGAAGAGATAGACAAGATTGAAAAGTATATCGGTGGCTTGCCCGATATGATACATGGCAGTGTAAAGGCATCAAAGCCAAAAACTATGCAAGAGGCTATCGAGTTTACAACTGAGTTGATGGATGAGAAGACCCATGCCTATGCTGAACGTCAGGCAGAAAGGAAAAGAAAGTATGATGATCTTTCCAAGAACAATCAAAACCAACAGAATAAGAGGCAGAACACAGGCCAGGCCTACACTGCAGGCAATAGTGACAGGAAACCATACGCCGGGTCTAAACCTCTGTGTTCCAAGTGTGATTACAATCATGAAGGTCCTTGTCCACCTAGGTGCAATAACTGCAAAAAGGTTGGCCATCTGGCCAAGGATTGTAGAAGCCGACCTGCAAATGCTAACAACAACAACCGCAACAACAACAACCGCAACAACAACAACCGCAACAACAACAACCGCAACAACAACAACAATAATCAGAAGGGAAATGGTTGCTATGAGTGCGGAGCTCAAGGACACTTTAAAAGAAACTGCCCAAAACTGAAAAACAATGACCATGGTAATCAAGTTGGGAATGACAAGGCTTCAGCGAAGGTGTATGTGGTTGGAAATGCAGGGGCAAACCCAGACAACGTCGTTGCGGGTACGTTCCTTCTAAACAACCGCTATGCTTATATCTTATTTGATACGGGTGCCGATCGGAGTTTTGTGTCTACTGCATTTAGCTCCCAAATTGACATCACGCCATCTACCCTAGATCACTATTATGATGTCGAACTAGCTGACGGGAGAATAATTGGGTTAAACACTATCCTTAGTGGTTGCACATTAAACTTCCTAAACCACCCATTCAACATAAACTTAATGCCTGTAGAACTTGGTAGTTTCGATGCTATAATCGGTATGGATTGGTTGGCGAAGTACCAAGCGGTCATTGTGTGTGCCGAGAAGATTGTTCGCATCCCCTAGGGAAATGAAACCTTAATCATACACGGTGATGGAAGTAACCAGGGAAATGTGACACGATTAAACATCATTTCGTGCACTAAAACGCAGAAGTACATGCAAAAAGGATTTCCTATCTTTTTGGCACATGTCACTGCAAAGGAGGTTGAAGACAAGTCGGAGAAGAAGCGACTTGAGGACGTGCCAATAGTTCGAGACTTTCCTGAAGTATTTCCTGAGGACTTGCCGGGTCTTCCTCCGACTCGACAAGTGGAGTTTCAAATTGATTTGGTACCTGGTGCTGCACCTGTAGCACGGGCACCTTATCGATTGGCGCCTTCCGAAATGAAAGAGTTATCGGAGCAACTGAAAGAGCTGTCCGACAAAGGCTTTATAAGACCCAGTTCCTCACCCTGGGGAGCTCCGGTCTTGTTTGTCAAGAAGAAGGATGGATCATTCCGGATGTGCATTGACTATCGGGAATTAAACAAATTGACAGTGAAGAACCGTTATCCACTCCCCAGAATCGATGATTTATTTGATCAGCTTCAAGGGTCGAGTGTCTACTCGAAGATCGACCTAAGGTCAGGTTATCACCAACTGAGGGTTCGAGAAGATACATTCCAGAAGACATGCCTTAGAAAAACCGTTTACCGGCCATTATGAATTTCAAGTATGCCGTTTGGTTTGACAAACGCACCTGCATTATTCATGGACCTTATGAATTGGGTGTGCAAACCATATCTGGATAAATTTATGATTGTCTTTATTGACAATATTTTGATATATTCAAAGAACAAGCAAGAACACGAAGAGTACCTTAGCTAATCTTAGAGTTGCCTTAAGAAAAGAGGAGTTGTATGCCAAATTTTCAAGTGTGGAATTTTGGATTCCCAAAAGTACAGGTCCATTGGTCACGTGATTGATAGTGAAGGCATTCATGTGGATCTAGCTAAGATTGAATCCATTAAAGATTGGGCATCTCCTAAGTCACCAACGGAGATTCATCAATTTTTAGGTCTTGTTGGGTATTATCGAAGATTCATTAAAGGGTTTTCAAAGATCGCCAAACCAATGACTAAGCTTACTCAAAAGAAGGTCAAGTTTGTTTGGGGCGATAAACAAGAAGCAGCTTTTCAACTGTTGAAGCAGAAGTTGTGCAGTACACCAATCCTTGCCTTACCTGAAGGAAGCGAAGATTTTATCGCATACTGCGGACGCTTCAAAGAAGGGTTTGGGCACCCCCCCCCCCCCCCCCACCCCCCCCCCCCCCCCCCCCCCCCCCCCCCCCCCCCCCCCCCCCCCCCCCCCCCCCCCCCCCCCCACCCCCCCCCCCCCCCCCCCCCCCCCCCCCCCCCCCCCCCCCCCCCCCCCCCCCCCCCCCCCCCCCCCCCCCCCCCCCCCCCCCCCCCCCCCCCCCCCCCCCCCCCCCCCCCCCCCCCCCCCCCCCCCCCCCCCCCCCCCCCCCCCCCCCCCTCCCCCATCTGTGTTGATGCAAAGAGAAAAGGTGATTTCTTATTTATCACACTAGTTGAAAATTCATGAGAAGAACTATACGACTCATGATTTGGAACTTGGAGCAGTAGTGTTCGCTCTCAAGATTTGGAGGCACTATCTCTACGGAACCAAGTGTACAATGTTCACTGATCATAAGAGCTTACAACACATTCTTGATCAGAAGGATCCTAAACATGAGACAAACGTCGTTGGTTGAATTGCTCAGTTGATTACGACTGTGAGATCGTTAGCACCGGGAAGGCAAATGTTGTTGCTGATGCTCTAAGCAGGAGAGAGAGATCAACCATTAAGAGTTCGAGCCTTAGTCATGACTATTGGCTTGGATCTTCCCAAACAAATCTTGAATGCTCAAACTAAAGCACGAAAACCAGAGAACATCAAGAAAGAAGATGTTGGAGGCATGTTACATGAAAATGCTAAGGATCCGGAGAAAGTTAGAACGGAGAAGTTGGAACCGCGTGCGGATGGAACTCTATGCTTCAATGGCAGGAGTTGGTTACCATGTTATGGCGACTTGAGGACTGTGATTATGCACGAGTCCCACAAGTCAAAATACTCCATTCATCCGGGTTCTGACAAAATGTATCAGATATGAAGAAGCTATATTGGTGGCCCAATATGAAAGCCGACATCGCCACCTATGTTAGCAAGTGTTTGACATGTGTAAGGTCAAGGCCGAACATCAAAGACCATCAGGATTGTTGGTACAACCCAAGATATCTGAATAGAAGTGGGACAACATCACTATGATTTTGTTAATAAGTTCCTAAGTCGTCCAAGGCTACGACAACATTTGGTGTTGTTGGACCGACTCACTAAGTCTGCAATTCTTCGTACCGATGAGAGAGGACTGATCCTTTGATTAATTGCAAGAATGTACCTAAAGGAGGTTGTTACGAGGCATGGAATACCTGTTTCAATCATTTATGATCGCGACCTGAGGTTCGCATCTAATTTCTGGAGGTCACTTCAGAACGCTTTAGGTACTAATTTGGATATGAGTACTGCGTACCATCCACAAACAGACGGGCAAAGCGAGAGGACCATTTAAACTCTCGAGGATATGTTGGGTGCTTGTGCGATCGACTTTAGAAAGGGTTGGGTAACCATTTGCCATTAGTCAAGTTCTCATATAGCAATAGCTATCACGCTAGCATCAAGGCCGCACCATTCGAAGCACTTTATGGTCGAAAGTGTCGTTCACCTGTTTGTTGGATCGAAGTTGGAGAAGCTCAAATCCTCAGTCCAGAACTAATTCAAGAGACGACTGAGAAAATCGTCCAAATCAAGCAAAGAATGCAAGCCGCTCGTGATCGACAGAAGAGTTACGCCGATCTGAAGCGTAAACTGATGGAATTCTAAGTCGGGGATAAAGTTATGCTTAAAGTTTCGCCTTGGAAAGGGGTCGTACGTTTTTTTTGTTTTTTTTTTTTTTTATTTTTTTTTTTTTTTGGCAAACGGGGGAAGTTAAACCCCAGGTATGTTGGACCTTTCAAGGTGTTAGAAAAGGTTGGAGAGGTTGCTTACAAGCTCGAACTTCCAGAAGAACTAAGCAGGGTTCACAATACATTTCATGTATCCAACTTGAAAAAGTGCTATGCCGACGAACCGTTAGCCGTTCCGTTAGATGGACTTCATTTTAATGACAAGCTTCATTTCATCGAGGAGTCAGTGGAAATCGTGGATCGTGAAGTTAAACGGTTGAAGCAAAGCCAAATCCCATTAGTCAAGGTTCGATGGAACTCCAAGCGAGGTCCTGAGTTTACGTGGGAACGCGAGGATCAATTCTGGGAGAAATACCCACACCTCTTCTCAAAGACCGCACCGTCGTCAAGTGCCGTGTCTTAAGCCTTGAGGACAAGGCTCATCTAACGGGGGGAGACTATAACACCCCGTGTTTTAGGGTCATTGACGTCGTTAATAAATCCGCTATGTATTTTTAGTATTGTACGCGTTTGCTTTTAAACCGTAAACGTTAAGTTAAATCGCGTAAGCTAAAAATGATCAATCAATGCAATCGGGCATCAAACAATTAAACGTTTGCATCAATCAAGTATTAAATAATTATTTTGAGAATAATTATGGTCTTTGTTTATTAATTATCTAGTGTATGTACAATTGAGGGTTAGTGAAGACTAAGGGCATGACTAGTGGTTTTGACCACTAGTCACCCTCTTTTTATGGATCTTGGCCGGCCACCCCAACCCCCCATGAGACTTTGTGGACTTTTGTTGACCACATGGACTAGTATATACATGTATCACTCATTCATACATACACACAACTTAAAACACTTATAAAAAATCAACCTCTTTCTCTCCTTTTTCTTAAATAAGCCACGGCCAAACACCCTTTCATATACAAACAATTCTTACAACTTATTTCACCACTTATACAAGTAACTAGGAACATATCTAAGGTCATACAAAAAGGTTTTGAAGCTTGGTTGGTTGATTAAGAAGGTTAATAAAAGGAAAAGAGAAATTAGGGTTTCTATTTGGAAAACTAGGGTTTCAAGTGTGCAAGCTTTGGTTTTAAGTCTAAGCAAGGGTTTAACACTTATTTGTCATCACCATCATTCATCCTAAGGTCATCTATAAACCTTTATACTTTCATTTTATGAGTTATATGTATATAATGTTCTTTATAGCAAAAATCACTATTTAAGACTTTTAAACATGTAAAAAGAGTTTTTACTTGTGATAATCATTTTGTACACTTTTTCTTATGATATGTGATAGGTAATGTCATGATATAATGGAAATATAAGTATGTTAACATGTTGGTTTAAGTGGAAAATGTTTAGGTATAAACTTGTACATAAAAGTTACTTAAGGAAATTTATGATTTTATGTAAAAGTTATGAACTTGTTAACTTGGATATTTGGGCAAGATATGAACTTATAGACTTTATTATATATATGACATATGGTATAAAGTGAGGTGGAAGACTTGTGGTAATTTTACAAAGGTAAAAAGTACATAAAACAAGTTTATATAAAAGTATACTTATTGATCATCAAGGGGCTGTTTGGATTTCGAATTTCATACAGTGGGTTTGACATTTTATAAAGATAATACGTCTCATGACGATTCCAAAAAGGTAAGAAACTCGAAAAACGGATTAATAACGAAAAAGATACGCTAATTACGAGTTATACGTTAATTAAACGGATTTATAAAATAACTTTTATAAATATTATACAAAACAGAAAGTTTGGTAGTTTTAAAAGATTATACATATTTTTAGGATTCCAAAACAATAAGAAACGTAATTTTTTGATTAAAAATGAAAGAGTTATGAATTACGCAAGTTTATATACTTAAAATGTAAAAAAATATTTTTTATAAAAAGTTACTGTTCATGACATAAACATTAATTTTGTAAACTTCATAAATAAATAGAACTTTCAATTACGAGAACGTGCTCGAAAGAATTACTAAAAACGGAGCTAAAACGAATAAAATACGACGTTTACGATAATTCGAGTTTATAAAAGTAATTTTATAAACTATGAACAGTCAGTAAAAATTACTGTTCATCAGCAGACCCCACTTATTAAAAATGTGATAATTTTGATAACAAAGATGTGGTCGAAGGAATCGCTAAAATCGGGATTAAAACAAACAAGTTATTGCATTTACGGGTATTACGACAATTAAATTTATAAAAGTAAATTTATAAAACGTCATGAACAGTAAAAGTACTGTTCATCAGAAGGTTATAAAATATAAAAATGTAATATTTTTATACATCATCTCAATACGAAGACATGGACGTAAGAAACGCGAGAAACGGGTTTAAAACGGGAAAGTTATGCTAGTTTTACTAAAACGATAATTATAAACGTTTTCACTCTATAACAACGATTTCTAAATTACAAATAGACGGTGATGAAGCTATATAGAATTATATGTGGTTATCAAAGTACTATATTACTAGGGAGTTTCATAATGAGGCCTCTTCGGGGTGGCGTATCGACGAGTTGTTGGATTTACGATTTAAAGTGTCCTAGCTCCTCATACGTCACTACATGACCTCTTAAATTATGATAGCCCGAACGATAGTATGATGTAACTAACATAGACTTGTATATGATGTTAGTTAATCAAAGCGATTAGTGCTTATACGACCTATGTTAATTTAGGTTGCATTCGATCATTTACGTGACGCGTTATCTGTGATATTTGGATTATCAGTAACTCAAGGTGAGTTCATAGCCCCACATTTTTACGATTTCAATGATTTATAACTTTGGGGTGGAAACATGCTTTGTTTTATAAATTGGACGCAAGTGTATATTTTATATTGATTACGTGTTTGCCTAAGTAGCGATAACCCAAGTTGAGCCCTTTATCATGAACTGTCAATTGTATATATGTAGTTGTTAATTATATTATGTGAGCGCGAATGTTATGAATAGATCTATTTGGGATTGACCTCCCCGTTCGGGTGATTAGCTATCACCGGGAACGAACGTTATAGCATGTCGGATTTGGGATGTTTAGGGTTGAACATCTGATCGGGCAGAATAGCAATATTTATTATTGCGAATATAATTGTCGAGCTTCAGTGTCATGAGCTTAGGAAAACGTAATCGGATTTTGTGATGTCTGCATTTGTTGCTTTATCACGGGGAAAGTCTTGCGGTCCTGCATATTATATTTTACTAACCTATGAATTCACCAACATTTTTGTTGACGTTTTAAGCAATGATTTTAGGTGGTCAATAGGCACTAGGTGCCAGGGATACATTGGTGACACTTTTGGTTATCACACTAAAGATTTGGATGTAATATGTTTTGGAAAATGTATTGTCAATCTTTGTAATATCAAACACTAAACAAGTAAATCTGTATGCTTTGTGTAACTAGTCTTTTATCAAATCCAATGTACCATTTTAAACAACTTTTCGTCGTTCTTATATATCTTGTGCTATTGATCTGAGAAGTGACACGCCCCGGATATTCTTATTCCGCTATGACCCAATTTGGGGGTGTTACATTCAAGGCGAAGTTATTGCACAAGAGGATATGAACTTAAAACTGTTGAGAAGTCTTCCATCTGAATGGAAGACTCATGCTTTGATCTAGAGAAACAAAAAGGAAATAAAGACCATCAGTTTGGATGACTTGTACAAAAACTTGAAGATATATGAATATGAACTTAAAAGATCATCAAGTACAAGTCAAAATCTACAAAATGTGGCTTTTGTGTCCTCCAACAGCACTAACAGCAACAGCAACAACAGCACAAATGAAGCAGGTAACACTGCTTATGGAGTTAGTGCTGCTCATACTCAAAGTAATCCTACATCTGGAGATAACCTTAGTGATGCTATGATATGTGCTTTCCTAGCTAGTCAGCCCAATTCTCCTTAACTTGCACGAGATGATCTAGAACAAATTGATCCTGATGACCTAAAAGAAATGGATTTACAATGGGAAATGGCCATCCTGACAATTAGAGCTAAGAGATTCATCAAGAGGACAAGCAGGAAGTTAGATGTAAATGGTCAAAGAGTTGGATTTGACAGGTCTAAAGTGGAGTGCTACAATTGTCATAAAAATGGTCACTTTGCAAGAGAATGTAGAGCTCCTAGAAATCAGGAAAACAGAGGAAGAGAGAATAGTAGAAGAACTGTGACAGTGGAAACTCCCACTAAAAATGCCTTGGTTGCTCAAGATGGAATTAGAGGGTATGATTGGAGCTACCAAGCTGAAGAAGAGCATCCTACAAACTATGCATTAATGGCATATACATCTTCAGGAAGTTCTTCCAGTTCAGATTCTGAGGTAGATTCTTGTTCTAAATCATGTGTAAAAGCTTATGCTACTCTCAAAGAACAATATGATAGTTTGTCTTCAGATTACAAAAAGTCTCAATTTAATTTAGTATCTTATAAAGCAGGTTTAGAATGAGTAGAAGCTAGACTAGCTTACTATAAAAAAATGAGGCTGTGTTTGAAGAGAGCATTAATATTTTAAACCTTGAAGTTAAACTAAAAGATAATGCTTTAGTTGAAAACAAAAAGAAATTGGAAAAAGAAAAAAAAAGAGAGATGAGTTAAAACTAACATTAGAGAAGTTTCAAAATTCATCTAAATCTTTAAACAATTTGCTAGAAAGTCAAGTATGTGACAAGTTTAAAACAGGACTAGGATATAATGCAGCTTCTCCTGCAGTAGAAAGTTTTGGGAATTCATCTGTAATATTAGAATATCAGGAGAATAATAAGTCCAAATCTGATAAGGGATATCATGCAGTTCCCCCACCTTATACTGAGAACTTCATTCCCTCCAAACCTGATCTAATGTTATGGATGAAATAGTTGAAAGTGAGAATATGGATGTTATTACTGTTGTTTCACCTAGTAATGTTAAGAAAGTTAAGTCAAATCATGAGTCTTCTGATGTAAAAAATAATGGTGATGCAGTAGAACTTAAAACTGTTAGGAAGAACAGCTTTAGACCTCCAGTCATTGAGGATTAGAATTCTGATGATGATAGTGAGGAAGAATTTATACCTAATGTTGAGGATAAAACTATTAAAACTAGCACTGAAAAGATGAAATTTTTTAAGTCTGCTAGGGAAATAGTAGAAAAGGTGGAAACACCTAAACAAAACAAACACTATGCTAGAGGGAACCAAAGAAACTAGAACAATCTTATGTCCCAAAGACTAGGAAGTGGCTTTAAAATGATTAATAAAGCTTGTTTTATTTGTGGTAGTTTTGAGCATCTTCATTATGTGTGTGATAAAAAGGTTATAAGACCAGTGTGGAACAACTCAAGTAGGGTGAATCATAAGAACTTTGCTAATAAAATGACTCACCCTCACCCTAATAGAAGATTTGTTCCACAAGCAGTATTAACCAGGTAACTTCATTACTTTCTAATCCCGGCTTGCTTCCTCAATCATTTCAAGAGTTTAATAGGCAAACTTCATTCATTTTTCTATCTAAAAGCTTCATTTTCAGCATCACTTGGCAAGCTTCTTTTGACAATGGATACTTTCTATCTGCCAACATATATATAGCGCATGCCTCTAAAGTTAAACAATGTACTTCACACTTATCATAGTACCTCCAACTAACAACGATTTGTAGAATGGTAAGCTCTTTAAAAAATAAATCATCTTCATGAGAGGTGGTCAAACATAATCCAGAGATCACTCCCATAGCACTCTGTTATAAGCACTTCAGGCCTATTTGTTCCATACTTCTGCATTACCAATCTGTATAACTCTATAAGATCCTCTCTTGTGAAGTCTTTAATCATAGCTCCAAAGCTATTAAGTACGTAACAGTTATTCCATTTGCTCTTATTATCTGATAAACACTTCTTTGACCTTGCTGAAATATCTTCCAATTTGCCACACTATCAGATTTTGTAGTCAAAGGAGTAGGATTCATAGCTTCTACTGATTCCTCTTTATCAGTTTCTGAATCTTCTTGTGCACTCTTGTCAATCTTTATACCTTTTCTAGCCTTTTGCTTCTTTCTTTTTCCTATTCTTTTTACTGTCTCTTCTTCCTTTACCTCAGCAACTTTTATCTCCTATAGCTGAACATCTTTATCATCAAACTTTGTTTTCTTTGAATTATTGTCTGCAGCTCCTTCTCATATTTATTCAATTTTGCCTGTAGTAGCTTCAAGATTTATAGGAACGAAAAGTGTCAATCTGTAAATAACTTATCAAACTCTTCTTAATCTCTCAAACTTCAACTACTCTTTAACGTGGAAAGCATCCAGTTCCTTGATTCTTAAGATATTTGATATAAAATCCTTAACATGATGAGTCATTGGGATTTGTTCTCTTTGCCTTAGCACTTTCCTTGCAAAGTATTTCTTTCTTTGATTCACCATATTAACCATTCTTTTTGCAAAATCTTGTTCAGGCAAATCTTGTCCCAACACATCTTTTGACAACTCTGCATTTGCTTCTAGCTTGGCTCTAATAGTATCCCAATCTTCTTCAGTTTAAAACTGAGCTTCAAATTAAACTTGAGCTTTTCTTTTCTTTTGTTGTTCTGATAATGCTTCCTCTTCTGCCATTCTTTTGGCTACCATTCCATCTAAATGAATCTGATTTGCAACTTCTTCATCCATTTGAGCTTGCAATTTTATAGCCTCTTCCAATCCAGCTTCCTCTTGTCTTATTTGTTCTTTAGTTTTGTGAGTAGCCTGGATATCCTCTTCAACCATTGGAGCCTTTCCTTCCCTTTGACCCCTTTTACTAGCAGTACCAGAATCAACTTTAGTACTACCAGTACTAACCTCTTCAATACCAATATTAATTTCTTCTCTACCAGTATTAATCTCTTCTTCAGCATCCAATCCAGTATTAATATTCTTAGCCACTGACCTTGCTCTCCTCCTATATCTCTTGCCCTTATCAGTTGATTTTACCTTGCTAACACCCTGAGAAGCAATCTTTGACAATGTTTTGGCTGCCTCCAAGATTGTAGGACTAATATCTTCTTCCTGAGCCTCCCCTAAAGCTTTTGTAGGAGTAACAAAATCTGTTGACTTCTCTTTCATTTTCATGGATTCTCTTACCAAAGAAACTAGAGGATCATCATCAATATCCTGAATTATCCTCCCCTGATCCTCTGGTTCTTCACCCTCTGATTCAGATATTACCACCTTCTGTGTCTTTCTTTTTAATGCCTTTTCCAGAATCTTTACCCTTTTAACCAAGGTGAGAACTGCCTTTCCATAAGTTGTCTTTGTCTGTTGCAGCTCTGTCTCCAAAGTTTCAATTCTGGTCACCAACTTAGGTACAATATCCATCAATTCTTTAAGTTGCATACTGTCCTCAGCACTTCCTGATGTATTACCTTCAGGGAGAGGTGCTTCATAGGACCTAGGTGGTGAAAAATGAGGTGGTGAAAAAGGTGGTGATTGATGTGGTGAATGAGGTGGTGAATGAGGTGGTGATCCCCTACCTCTTACAGGGAATTTCATACCTCACAAACCTAATCTAATATTTATGGATGAAATAGTTGAAAGTGAAATTTTGGATGTTACTACTCTTGTTACACCTAGTAATGTTAAGACAGTTGAAAATAAGGATGTTTCCAACATAGTTGAATCTAATGCTGTTAGGATGAACAACACTAGTGCTCCAATCATTGAGGATTGGAACTCTAATGATGAAAGTAAGGTAGAACCTAATGATAAGACTATAAGACCTAGCACTGAAAAGATAAAATATGTTTAGACTGTTAAGGAAACAAATGCACCTAAACAAAACAAACACCATCCTAGAGAGAACCAAAGAAACTGGAACAATCTTATGTCCCAAAGGCTAGGAAGTGACTTTAAAATGATTAATAAAGCCTTTTTGTGTGTGGAAGTTTTGACCATATAAAGAAAGATTGTAGTAAAAGGATGGTAAAACCAATATGGAACAATGCAAGGAGGGTGAATCATCAAAATTCTACAAGAATAAATCTCCCCAATTAAAAAAGAAACATGATTCCACAAGCAGTATTAATGAGGTCAGGGCTAAAAACAATTAATACTGCTAGGTTAAGAGCAACAGTTAATGCTGCTAAGCCAAAAGCAGTACATAATGCTGTTAAGAGAAATAGGTTTCATGATGTTAAGGCCTCAGCATGCTGGGTTTGGAAGCCAAAGAACAGAGTAATAGACCATGTATCCAAATACAACAGTGCATCAATCATCTTGAAAAAATTTTGATTATATTGATGCACAAGGAAGATTCAAGTCAGTGATGGCTTGGGTCCCCAAAAGAAGATGATTTGGATAATACTTCCAAACAGGGGAGGAAGATTACTGAAATTGATCAAGATCTTGGCATTTCATTGGTACAACATGATGCAGAGATTCAGGGGAGGCATGAGCATGAACCAGAGTTTGATTTTGATGCTGCTAATGTACCAGTTACTACTGCTGGTGCAGAAATTAGAACTGCCAGCCCTGAAGTTAAAACTGCTAGTGATTCTATGAGATATTACTGCTGAAACTTTATGTGTAACATCAGAAGGGGTGAAGCAAAGGCAAAAGATAAAGGTAATGCAAAGATGGAAAAGTCTGAATCAGCAATAACCAAGACAAAAAGGCAACAAGAACAAGAAAGACTTGGTTTTGAAGTAGCTGTGAGATTGCAAGCTGAACTTGATAAAGAAGAAAGGCAGAGGATTTCCAGAGCAAAAGGTTTAATTCAAGAAGTTCTTAAAAGATATTATGAAAGGCTGCAAGGAATCAAGAAGATGAAGTGTTTGAAAGCATCCTTTCAAAATAGAAGGTTTAATTCAAGAAACTTGATGATTTGAAGGTAAATCACAAGTTTAGGGGAGGATTGTTGGGAATTAAACTCAGTGCACTTAGTACTGCTAAGCCAAAAGTTAGTACTGCTCACAAGTTACAACTGCCAGTATTAACTAGTTAGTACTGCTAGAGTAAAGGTTTGTATGCAGCTACTAACTTTAGATGTTGAAGGATCAAGGACTGTGGTTATGTATTATACTGGCTTGTCAAGATTACTGCTGCGGGTGAGAAAATTAATACTGTTGAAAGAAGTTACAACTGCTAGTTAATATCAAGTTAATGCTGATTGAAAAGATTAATGTTGATTGAGAAGTTTCAACTATTTATGAGAAAGTATTTAATACATTTGACTACATGCTTTGGAAAGTATTAAATACATAGTCATTATATTCAATACATTTGACTAAATACTTAGGAATTTTGTCAAGCCATTAGGATCCTGGGAAAGTATAAAAGGAGGATCCTGGGCATCTAGTTTAGCATTCATCAGGCATGTACACATCATATCTCTTATACGTAAAACCCAAGCTTTCAAGGTGTTTTTGTAACCCCAACACTATTATGAGTGTTTGTTTTATATTGAAGCTGAAAGTTTAGTAATCATTCTTGTTGTTCTTATTGTTTGTTACTGTTTTATTCATTATACTTCTTACTGGTATAAACTAGATTCCGCATAGTTTATATCATTCAATCAAAGTTTCATTCTTAGTATTTTTGGATTTATCCAAGGATACTAAACCTTACAAGCTAAGGAGTTAAAGATCTATTCATTAGGATCAACAAGTGGTATTAGAGCTTGTTGTGAAGATTTAAATAAGAAGAGCATCCTACAAACTTTGCATTAATGGATATACCATCTCAAGAAGTTCTTCAGTTCAGATTCTGTCGTAGATTCTTGTTCTAAATCATGTGTTAAAGCTTATGCTACTCTCAAAGAATAATATGATAGTTTGTCTTCATATTACAAAAAGTCTCAATTTAATTTAGTATCTTATAAAGCAGGTTTACAGTCTGTAGAAGATAGACTAGTACACTATAAGAAAAATAAGGCTGTGTTTGAAGAGAGCATAAATGTTTTAAAACTTGAAGATAGACTAAGAGATAATGCCTTAGATGAATACAAAAATGAATTGGAAAAAAAAAGCATGAAAAAGAAGAGATCAGTTAAAACAAAAATTAGAGATTGTTTCAGATATTCATCAATCTTACATGATTTACTGGAAAGTCAAGTAATTGACAAGTTTAAAACAAGACTAGGATATAATGCAGCTACTCTTGCAGTAGAAAGTTTTGTGAATTTATCTAATAAATCTGGATCAGATAAGGGATATCATTCAGATCCCCCACCTCTAACAGGGAATTTCATACCTCGTAAACCTGATCTAACATTTATGGATGAAATAGTTGAAAGTGAAAATTTGGATGTTACTACTGTTGTTACACCTAGTAATGTTAAGACAGTTGAAAATAAGGATGTTTCCAGCACAGTTGAATCTAATGCTGTTAGGATGAACAACATTAGTACTCCAATCATTGAGGATTAGAACTCTGATGATGAAAGTGAGGTAGAACCTAATGATAAGACTGTAAGACCTAGCACTGAAAAGATAAAATCTGTTAAGACTGTTAGGGAAACAAATGCACCTAAACAAAACAAACACCATCCTAGAGGGAACCAAAGAAACTGGAACAATCTTATGTCCCAAAGGATAGGAAGTGACTTTAAAATGATTAATAAAGCCTGTTTTGTGTGTAGAAGTTTTGAACATCTAAAGAAAGATTGTAGTAAAAGGATGGTAAAACCAGTATGGAACAATGCAAGGAGGGTGAATCATCAAAATTCTGCAAGAATGACTCACCCCAATTCAAAAAGAAACATGATTCCACAAGCAGTATTAATGACGTCAGGGCTAAAAACAATTAATACTGCTAGGTCAAGAGCAGTAGTTAATGCTGCTAAGCCAAAAGCAGTACATAATGTTATCAAGAGAAATAGGTTTCATGATGTTAAGGCCTCAGCATGCTGGGTTTGGAAGACAAAGAACCGAGTAATAGACCATGTATCCAAACACAACAGTGCATCAATCATTTTGAAAAAAAATTAATTATAATGATGCACAAGGAAGATTCAAGTCAATGATGGTTTGGGTCCCTAAAAGAAGATGATTTGGAGGATCCTTCCAAACAGGGAGGAAGATAACTAAAATTTATCAAGATCCTGGCATTTCATTGGTACAACATGATGTAGAGATTCAGGGGAGGTATGAGTATGAACCAGTTTGATTTTGATGCTGCTAATGTACCAGTTACTACTGCTGGTGCAGATATTAGTACTGCCAGCCCTGAAGTTAAAACTGTTGGTGATTCTATTGAAGATATTGCTGCTGAAACTTTAGTGTACATCAAAAGGAGTACAACAAAGGCAAAAGATAAAGGTAAAGCAAAGATGGAAGAGTCTGAATCAGCAATGACCAAGACAAAAAGGCAACAAGAACAAGAAAGACTTGGTTTTGATGTAGCTGTGAGACTGCAAGCTGAACTTGATAAAGAAGAAAGGCAGAAGATTTCTAGAGCAGAAGGTTTAATTCAAGAACTTCTTCAAAAGATATTCATACAGGCTGAAAGATCAAGAAGATGAAGTGTTTGAAAGCATCCTCTCAAAATAGAAGGTTTAATTCAAGAAACTTAATGATTTGAAGGTAAATCACAAGTTTAAGGGAGGATTGTTTGGAATTAAACTTAGTGCACTTAGTACTGCTAAGCCAAAAGTTAGTACTGCTCATAAGTTACAACTACCAGTATTAACCAGTTAGTTACTGCTGAGTAAGTTAGTACTGCAGTACTACATTCAGAACTGATTTGAGAGGACCTTAAGACTGGGTTACTAGGTTATATGCTGGTTCAAGATTACTGCTGCTGGTGAGAAAATTAATACTCCTGAAAGAAGTTACAACTGCTAGTTAATATCAAGTTAATGCTGATTGAAAAGATTAATACTGATTGAGAAGTTTCAACTATTTAAGAGAAAGTATTTAATACATTTGACTACGGATGCTTTGGAAAGTATTAAATACATAGTCATTATATTCAATACATTTGACTAAATACTTAGGAAAGTATTGTAAGCCCATTAGGATTCCTTGGTGTATAAAAGGAGATCCTATGGCATCTAGTTTAGCATCTTATTAGCATACACATCATATCTCTTATACGAAAAACATAGAGCTTCAAGGTTGTTTTGTAACCCCAACATTATTAAGAGTGTTTGTTTTATACTGAAGCTGAAAGTTTAGTAATCATTCTTGTTGTTCTAATTGTTTGTTACTGTTCTATTCATTATACTTCTTAGTGGTATAAACTAGATTCCACATAGTTTATATCATTCAATCAAAGTTTCATTCTTAGTATTTTTAGATTTATCCAAGGATAACTAAACCTTACAAGTAAGGATGTTAAAGTATCTATTATTGGGATCAACAAAAAAACTTCAAGCTAGTATTAAGTATAACTTAGGCACCCTAATTATACTTAACAGCAGAAACTTTTAATGATATGAATAACAGTACTAATTCATACAAAACTCTTTTAAAGATTTAGCATTCCAATGCTAGCAATCAAATATTGAAATCTACTTATATTAAAAGCTTTTGTAAGCAAATCTGCAACATTCTTGTCAGTATGGGTTTTGACCATTTGAATCACTTTCTTCTCATTGCAATCTCTAATAAATTGGTGTCTAATCTCTATATGCTTTATTTTTGAATGAAAAACAGGATTTTTAATTATGAAAATAGTACTGTTATTGTCAATAAAGATCATGGTATGCATAAAATTGTACCCATAATCAAGTAGTTGATTCTGTATCCAAAGCACTTGTCCACAACAACTTGAAGCAGTCACATATTCAGCTTTTGTTGTGGAATTTGCAACCACAGTCTGTTTCTTGCACTGCCATGATATTAATCTACATCCAAGGAATTGACAACCTCTTATTGTAGTTTCCTATCTAAGCTTGCTTCAGCATAATCATTATCAGTGTATGCTACCAAATCAAAAGGAGAATCTTTTGGATACCAAAGGCCCAATTTAGGTTGACCTTTTAAGTATATAAAAATCCTTTTCACAGCATAAAGATGTGACACTTTTGGATAGACTTAGTATCTAGCACATGTACACAATGCAAAACATAAATACCAGTCTTGAAGATTGTAATATACATCAATGAACACTAATTGATTATATTATATGAAAGTCCACTTCTTTACCATCTTCATCCTTGATCAAAGGCTTTTGAGTTTCTATTGGTGTGCTTGCAGTCTTGACTTCTGTAAACCCAAAAAAAAAAAAATATTTTTTTTTTCTTAAAAATTTCATCAACATTAGTTTTCTTTTGACTAATAAATATCGCCATTATTCTTCTGCTTCACTTGTAATCCTAAGACGAATGTGAGTTTACCAATAGAACTCATCTGAAACTTCTCATGCATCAATTTTTCAAATGCATTGCATAACTCCTTCTTTGTAGAGCCAAAAATGATATCATCTACATACACTTGAACTAACATAATATCACCTTTGTCCCTTCTGATAAACAAAGTCTTATCTATCTTTCCTCTCTGAAACCCATTGTCCAACAAATAAGTTGACAAGGTTTCATACCAAGCTCTGGGAGCTTGATGTAGCCTATACAGTTCCTTTTCTACTTTGTATACTCTGTCAGAAAAGTCTGGATCTTCAAATCCTGGTGGTTGACAAATATAGACCTCCTCTTCAATCTTACCATAAAGAAAAGCACTCTTGACATCCATCTGGTATACCACAAAGTCTTTAAATGAGGCCTAGGGGGGGCTAAAAACAGCCTAATTGCTTAATTCAGGAAACAGGGGGCAAAAGGACTTCATATAGTCAATCCTTTCTTCTGGTTTCTTAGTGTGCCTTGAGCAACCAATCTTGCTCTATTTTAAAGTATCAATTCCTCTCTTCATCTTTTGATTCAGCAAACTATTTCAGGACTATAGCTCTGTTTTCTTATTAGGTAACTCCACTTAAATTCTAAACTTCTTGTAACTTGCTATGAGAAGCTCTCCTGATAACTCTACTCCAGCTTGGGAATTCTTTCATTGCGCATGAATTACCTTTTTGGGTTCTTCTTGTGATAAAAAGCAAGCAAACATGCAATTTTGAAAGTCTTTATGGTTGGTTCTTTGTTTAAGAGTAGTACTAACAAACCTATATTCCTCTAAATTCTTTGTCATCTTTCTTGTTAGTGTTGTTAATTGCAAATCTCCAATCACTTGATCAAGAGGATGATCTTTATGAATTCTTGTAGTTGGATTAGGACTGACTTGGATTGTTATCTCCAAATTGTTCATGTCAGCCTCTGCACCAACATCTTCATCATCATTTGAATAGACAATATCTTCTAAAGCAGACATATTTGGATCATCTGGAAGTTCAATGCTTGTTTTCCCACCAACATCATTAACTTTATTTGTGCTAGCATCATTAACATTGTTAGTGCTGCTAACATTATCATCATTCTCTTGATCAATACTTTCACTATCTTTTCTTGGATCTTCATCAACCTTCTTCTCATCATCACTTGAAGGTTTGGATCCATCATCAGGAGAACTCTTTGAACTTTGAGAGAATGATGGATCAACAGTCCACAATGGTAGCAGAATGTAATCTTAGCCATGTACTATCTCCATTCTAGCTTTACTTGCATCATCACATACTTTTGTACCTGTATTACCATTAGATTGATTTCTTGCAACAACTGGCTTATAATTCATTGACTTTGTTAGTGCATTAATATCAAATAGCCAATATGGTCCACTTCTTGCAATATTAGGCGTATTCTCACTAAACTAGACATGTAGGTTCTCTTCAACTATCCTAGTTCTACTGTTGAATACTCTAAATGCTTTACTATTGATTGAGTACCTAACAAACAATTCTTCAACAGCTCCTTACATCACATTGCCTAGGTGATCTATGGTATTGGGAATAGTAACAGGATACCTAAATGGTATCTAAAATCTAATAAAATGGGTTTTCTTACCTATGAAAAAGTTCATAAGGGGTCTTGTTAATAGGCTTAGTTACTATACCTTATTTTGGCAATTAAGCAAGCAGAATTTACTGCTTCAGCCCAAAAAGTAGTAGGTAGCTTAGAATCAAGCTAGGCATTGTTCTAGAAGCCTAAAATAGTGGTTCTATTTTTCTTTAGCTATTCCATTTTGTTGAGAGTTTTAGCTACATAAATTCTCTCTTAATACCTTGTTCTCTCAACACAATGATTCATCTCCTTATCTCATAGCCGACGAACTTAGTTCCATTGTCAACCTAATTACCTTAACATTTAAATCTTGAATTAGCTTTTTACTCCAGTTCTAATGGACTTAAGAATGCCATAGTTCATCCTAGTAGATAGAAAGAAAAACCCAACTAACCTACTATAGTCATTGTGACAACTAGCACTTACATCCTTTTTCATTAAGCTTTTTACAAATGTTGGATAATACAAATCCATACCGGAATGGGATTTAGCGTACATTAGCAACGTACTTTGGATTTTGTTCCATCTTGGTACAGTGAACTTTTTTTTGTTCCACTCAATGTTTATAACGAACTTTCATGTTTTGTGTGACTTCTGCACCCACTTGGATAGGCAACCGGATAAAAAGTTTGAATACGGTAATAGTTAGTGCCGTGAAACTTTTTTTTAATGTTCCGTTTTGGTTACGTGACTTTTGTTAATGTTCCGTTTTTAGTACTGTGAAACGTTTTTTTCTATAAAAATGGTTTAATACTTTGTTTAAAAACACGAGGATATTATTGTAAATTTTTTTTTGCTCGTTAAAAATTTTATAAAAGGGCAAATCGCATAAATAAAAGGTACTCATCTTAGGTTCATTATTTTTTTGTTGAGATTTCTTTTTTTTTTCAATTTAAATTTTTTTTTCGAAACATTTAAATTATTTAAAAAAAAAGGTTTTTGGTTAAAAAAATTTTAGAATTTTTTTCGAAATTATTTTTTTAAAAAAATTAAAAATTTTAAAAAAAAATTTGGTTAAAATTTTTTTTAATTTTTTTTCAAAATTAAATTTTTTTTCGAAATTAAAATTTTTTATTTTTTTCAAAATTAAATTTTTTTTCGAAATTAAAATTATTAAAAAAAGGTTTTTGGTTAAAAAAAATTTAGAATTTTTTTCAAAATTAAATTTTTTTTCGAGTATTAATTTTTTTTAAATATTAAAAATTTTAACAAAAAATTTGGTTAAATTTTTTTTAAAAATTATTTTCAAATTAATTTGTAACAAAAATTAATTAAAATAACAACGTTAGTATAAAGGACTAACGGTGCAAACGTTCGTTGGCTAAAAAGCCTAACGTTGCAAACGGTCGTTAAGTGGACCAAAAATGTAGCTCATCCGGTAAAACAAGTTTGACGGTGCAAATTAACACGAAACTTGAAAGTTCGTTACATTAAGTGGAACAAAAAAAAGTTCACGTACCAACATGGAACAAAACTGAAAGTACGTTGCTATTGTACGGCTAAATCCCTATGCAATATATGTAAATGTTGGCTGATTGAACTTACTATTTTGGACTTATAAGAAACTCTATGTTGCTTTCCCTTTTGACAAGCAATACAGGTTTGATTGTTTTCAAATAGTTTTAAAGGTAAACCTCTTATAAGATTTCCCTTAACCAGTTTATTCATAGTTTTGAAATTTATGTGTCCAAGCCTCCTATGCCAAAGTTTAGATTCATCAGATGTGGCTTTTACAAAGAGATAAGTTAGACCTCCTTTAAGAACAATATTCTTTAAATCAACACTATACATATTATTCTTTCTAGGAACTTTAAGTAAAACATGACTTTCATCAGATAACTTAAAGATTGGAGATAAAACAATATATTCAGTGTCATTAAAGAGAACACTATTCTTTTTGTCACACATTTGTTAGACACTAAAGAGGTTAAACTTTAACTCTCTTACAAAATACACATTCTCAAAATCTAAAGTACCAGTTTTAATTATACCTTTGCTTGTAATTTTCCCTCCTTTGGGGTTATCTCCAAATGCAACATATCCTCTATTAATTTCTTTAAAGTCAGTAAGATAGGACATGTTCTCTGTCATGTGCCTTGAGCATACACTGTCAATCACTCCTTTCTTCTGCAAATCTTGCTATGGATTTCCCTGTACATAAGGTAAGAAAATCAGTCTCTTTTGGGGACCCAAGCCATCACTGACTTGGATCTGCCTTATGCATCAATATAATCAAATCTTTTAAAATTCATTGATGCACTGTTGTGTTTGGAAACATGGTCTAAAACTTTAGTCTTTGGTTTCTAAACCTAACAAGTTGAGGCCTTAACATCATTGACATTATTTCCCTTAACAACATTAACTACTGCTTTTGGCCTAGCAGCATTAACTACTATTTTTAACCTAACAGTATTAACATTTTATCATTTACAGTATTAACCCTCTGATTAAAATTTCTATTTTTAAATGTTGTATTCTTGTGAATGGGCCTTTTAACAGTTGAATGTATTGTTTTAGAAAGATATTACATAGTTTCAGCAGCATTCGTTTGTTTTTGAGTGAGCTAGAATTAACTTGTCTAGCAGAATTAACTTTGTTCACTAAGCCAGGACTTCATTTGTACTGTACTCTTGGAACCATGTTTTTTTTAGGGAAGGGGTGAGTTTCTTTTTCGCAAATTTCTATGATTCACCATTAGTATTGTTCCAATATGTTTTGTATTTTGAAAAATGTTTTTGATTCACCTTTTTAAAAATGATACTACAAGTGATCAAACTTCCAATACAAAACAAGACTTTGTTAAATATCCTCAAAATTTATCCTAATTTTGAGACATCAACTTATTTAGTTTCTTTGATTGCCTCTAGGAGTCATGAGTGTTTTGCTAGTTGCTATACCGTTTAGCAGTTTTTCCTTTAGGTTTAACAAACTCTATCTTAGTAAAACTAGGCTTAACTGTTTTCTTTTCAATCTTAGCCTGAGGCACATCTTCTTCCTTACTATCAGACACCCAATCCTTAATAATTAGAGCACTGATGTGTAGCAAAACAAATTTAATATACTTATAGTATTAATCCGTAGGATTTTTTAAAATACTTCTCAAACAAGAGCAATATAAGGTAAAAAATCTTAATAAAGAAACACATTTTGTATATTTTTATCCGGGAGTACTTTTTCCTCGGGTCGTTTGTACCCAACGAAATCGTGAACTTGATAATTTGGGAAATAATTCGGCATTCGGATGTTAAGATATGATAAAGGATTTTTGAATTTTTGATTACAATACAAAATATAATAGCACGAATTAAAGACAATCTTGATTGCTTGAAATTTAAATGCCACGAAAAGTAAACCATGCGAGCTAAAACTGACAATTTAAAATCTAAGGGCACAACTTTTAATACAAATTTTTATACCCTAATATCACAAATTTAAAAATGAAAATTTTAGGAAAAAGGAATTGAATTTTTTTCTTTTTTTGAATTTTTTTTTGAATTTCTAAAGATTACGTGAATTAACAAAAATAAACTTTTTCTAAAAATTATCACTAAAATTTTACTTTTATTTTTCAAAAATACTAGATTTAAAAAGAAAATTATTGCAAAAAGAATTTTAATTTTTCAACTATTTTTCTATTTATTATGAATTATTTAAGAAAAAAAATATTAACTAAAATCTATTTAAAATCCTAGAAAATACAAATTACACTGGAAAAATAAGGAAAAAATGCTTTTTATGAACTATAAAGGTGCAGAAATCAATTGGAACAAAAAGCCCTAATTTTTATAAGCTAATTAAGCTCTAATTTTATCAATTAAAACTAAACCCTAACTTTTATTAAACTAAAAACAAAAATATAAAAACTATTTTATTTTTCCTAAAAAGACAAGGAAGAAAGTGTAATAAGAGAAAGAAAAGGGTAGGCGGGTAAACTGTCTAAATTTTACACTCTATTGAAAACGGGTACCCCTATACTATCTAGAAATTACAAAACAGACCCTACGAAATTGCTTATTTTTGGCTTATTAAAAATTGAGATTTAGCAAAAACTTAAAACATGAAAGTTATTAAAGAGCTTATACTCTTCAACTTTAATGAAGACACTTGCTACTTTTGACAACTCAATAAGCTAGAAAATTAAGCTTTTGGATTCTTTTACAGAAACAAGGACTTTAATAGCTTTTTCAAACTTCTGCTTATTTCTAGCTTATTAATACATGAAAGTTAAAAACAAAAAAAACTAAGTGAAGATCAAGATGTATACTAAGGATATCCACAAAGACATAAGCTGCTAGTTAACAAAATTAACAAGGAATTTGCTATTGAAAAGTACAAAGTTCAGGCTTAACTGAGATTAAGCTACATCTAATAAGCTAAAAGGCTGAAATCTAAATCTTAGAAACTAATATTTTGGAAATAAGCTGTCCTAAGGCTATTAAGCAAACCTAGATAAAAGGTTTCTAAAAATTTCAACTAGAAATAAGAAAAGTCTAAAAGTAATAAGCTAGTGAACCAAAGTTCTGCTATACTACTTTTGCAAGCAAATTTAAGCTAGAATAAAAGCTTGAAAATGAAACTTAAGAGAATATTTATACTGAGCTAGTGGAGTACAATGAGAATTCTTAATTCTAGATTTTAACCCCTACTTATGAATGCTTAAAACAAACTTAAAAAATGAAAAGCAACAGTAGTCAATACTGCTATTTGCTGATGTGAATGACCAATATCTCAATGCATGCTTAACTCTAAAATGAGAACTCAAAAAAACTCACTAACCAAGTGTATTTAAACCTGTATTAACTATACTTGAATTCTAGAATGCCTTAAATCCCTAAACTCTAAAATTATTTGAATTATAAAACTGTCCTGGTGCTAAATTCAAATTTTTATAGCTCAAAACTTTGAATTCTACACACTAACTTCTAAATTCTCTTTAAAGCTTGATAATATGATCTAACTCAACTAATTGTAATACTTTGACAGGATTTTATTGACTTTAAAAGTCAATAACATCTTAAACCAAACACTCCCTTATTTTGTCTGTTAAAACTATTTGTACTTAAGAACTGACTTAAAAACTAATTCAGCTAAAACCTTATATCTACTTCTACTAAAAATAACCTACTTAAGCTATTTTAAAACTAAAATCTAAAGCTTATGTTTCAAAAATATATAATCTAAACTAAACAAAATGAGCAGGATTAAGCATAAGATTTCAAAAGAATAAGCTAAATGAATTAAGCAAAGTAAATGCTAAATTGAAGTTTAGAAAAGGAAACCTGAG
>BQNB010019479.1:0-66781 GCA_026074375.1 Tanacetum coccineum | reverse complement strand
ATTCGAAATGATCGAGAAGGTCAAGTCACTCGCATCCGTCATGAGGAAGAAATTGATGTTCAAGATCATCAAATTCTCACTCGTGAAATTGTGTGTACCTTGAAGCCTTTAGAAGAGATTATCCGAGAAAATGTTTTCTATCTGGGGGTAATCGGGACCATGTTCTCGCGTGTCTTTGTTGCATGTTTTATTGTGTTGTAAACTCCAAAAAATTCAACCTTGCCTATTATATGGCAAAACAAATAGAGTGGGTCACTAAACAACCTAGGTTAATTTTACCTTATGGTATGTTGTTAATCTATTTGTTTAAATTCGTTATGAGTGAGAGTCATGAGTTCTTAAACGAGTTCTATGTCTTGTATAATCGTATCATGAATCCTCTTACCGCTCATCAAGAGAGAAAGACTAGAAAGGATCGTGGCATGAGAAGAGGTCGTCACTCCACTTCTTCTTCCTCCGCCTTCGATCTACCATCCTCCTTTCATCTCAACGATGATGATGATAATGATGAAAATGACGAAGGGACCTCGCGTGCAAGCACTCCTTCCCCTACTGGTTTTGTTAATTCATTAACAAATGAGGTTCCTCGAGTCTTTCAAAACCCACCAAACATTGACCATGACATGGAACCATTTTACACCTGCCAAACCGAAATCATCAACTGTCAAGTTCAGTTACGAGATGAGCAACATGGTGGATTAAGGTCAATCGAGAAAGGCCTCGAGAACTTGTAGAGAAACATGAAGAAGTGAGCAATTTGGAAAATTGCTATATGATAATATTAATTCTATTTACTACTTTATTATGATTAAGTACTTAAACTTATGCTATTTAGTAGTAACTTAGTACGTAGTATGGGCAATATAACTTGCCTTGGATGATCATTCTATTTTATCATCCTAAATGCTTACTTGCATGCACCTTGATACACTACGGTTACTTATATTATGAATGATTATCTCTTAGCTAATATACCTATATGTGCTTCTTTAGAATTTAGAATAGTTAATTTGGTGAATTTGGTTCTTAGAAATTAGATGATTCATGGTGAAATAGGATTGACTGCAAAAAGGTGCCCTTAGGAAACTTTTTATGGACATGTTTTACAAAAGTTTGAAAAACTAGAAAATTTTTGTTCCTTCAGAAAATGACCCCCTAATATATCTGGGACCGCCATATAATTATATGACCGCCATCAGAGTTACGAGAATTTTACTGTGACCACCTGATTTTCTATGCAGTTGACTATCCTCTCCACTAGACACAGCTATACTTTCTGCATTTTGCTAAACCACTTTTGGAATCTATTTTCTTAATCCTCATGCTTTTCCTCTTCAATCCTATGCTTCCTAATTAAATAAGTCATCCTTCCCACTCTTCTTATCATCTTCATCTTCTTCAAACTATCCTACCATGGATTCCACTCAAGCTTCTTCCTCTAACCCTTCTAAGAAAATCAAACCAACCATAATCCCACCTAGATAACTATTTGTTAATATTTCTAGTGATGAAGATGTCACAACCACACCTTCTCCCATAACAACATCCTCTTCTCCTTCTCCACCAAAACCTTCATCCACCAAAGATACATCATCTACCTTTGTCACTACTTCTTCCTCATTTGAATCAAAACCTCAATCCTCACCTCCTACTTCTAATGACACACCCTCTCCTCAACCATCCAATCCTTTTTGATAATATCATGGATGCACCTCCAAGACCCTCACACCCACTTCCACTCCAAATTCATCCTGGTCAACTTGTCTTTGTTGTTTTCACAACCGCAATCTTATTTTTCTCTTAAGGATGAGATGAACTTATGTTTTCTTACATTGAGTATCTTCTCATGTCCACCATGGCTTCACTCTCTCCACCTCATCCTTAAAATTTTGGCCATGTCACCTCATAATAGGTCGCTCTAACCTCAACTTGTCTTTGTTGTTTTCACAACCGCAATCTTATCTTTTCTCTTAGGGATGAGATGAATCTAATGTTTGCTCACATTGAGTATCTTCTTACTTCCACCATGACTTCACTCTCTCCACCTCACCCTTAAAAACTAGGTCATATCACCTCATAATTGGTCGCCCTAACCTTTTTGCTCAAAGTTATTTCCTATTAATCAAGGATCATCTAGGATTTATGTCGTATTAACTTTATCTACCTTATGTAGTATGTTTAGATTGTGGTGTAATTTATGAAGAATGTTTCCTTGTTAGACTTAGTTCTATTTTCCTTGCATGAAGTTACTTTATGTTTTCTTGTAATGAGTTTTTAAGTAATGAATTGAAACTACCTTTATGATTTTAACTTGCTATGAATTGTTATATTGCTATAGTTTGGAATATAAAGCTTGCACTCTTGTACTTCTAATTTCGTTTTGTAGCAAACAATTTTCATAAGATCGATCCCTTGGTGCCCCAAACGAGGGGGAGCCTACATCAAGGGGGAGCCTTGATACCGTTGACTTTATTCTTTCTACAACAATTTAACGATCATCCTTTTTGAATTGGACAAAAAAGGGGAGAATTGGAATGAAACTCATTAATAATCTTGAAACATTTAATTTTATACAAAAATGAGTTTATATTTTGTCATCATAAAAAAGGAGGAGATTGTTAATACAAATAATGTCTAAAAACGTTATATATATTTTTTGACCTCTCAATGTTTTGATAATAACAAAATGTAAAAACGTTTATGATAAAATAAATGTTTACAAATTATTAATCGTAAAATTCTATTTCTAAGATTAGTGATCACTTAAGGTATATACAAATAAATCATTAAGCATGATTTGGGTGATTAGAAATATTTTTTCTTAAAACTATTACATTTTCACAAATGTTATTTCCTAACAAAAAAATAATACAAAAATACTTTTTAAAAAAGAAAATGTTTATTTAAATAATTAAAATTTGAATCTGGTGTTCTCCCCAAAATGGATGCTTCCATACCGATACAACATTCCCACAAAAGATAAAAAACAGTGTGGGTGTTGAGTGGCGGCCCCCTAGATATATTGGACCGCCGGCCAGCTAGCCGTGGAAATCCTGTTTATAAATACTGCCCACTATTTCTTGGCATAAAAATATAATCTTTGCACGGAATTTTTCCAGTCTTCTTTCCTCTCTAAAAACCTTCTTCTTCACTAAAATCTCTTGATCACTGTAGAATGATAGACAACCCTCTATAAGGTAATGTATTATTGATCATGCTTTTTTAGTTGTTACATGAGAATCTTACTAGAAAACATAAACCTAATGGACCTAACCCACAAACGGGCTTGGGCCTAATCCATCTTATACTCCCCAGCAGCAGAGTTGACGAACAATCGCGAAAACTCGGGACTGGAGCAGTGACTAGAAAAGAAAAAAAAGTTAAACTCAAATGTGACCTTCGACAACATGACGTGACTTAGCACGTATTTATCAACTCGTGACTTAGCTCGAATAACACAAGAAAGTGACCTCTAGCACGTCATTTTAACAAACTCGTGACCGTAGCCCATTTTAACAACTCGTGATCTTAATACACATTTTAAAACTCGTTGTCCCTTAGCTGAAGACGTGTACCTTTGCATCGGTTTTATCAACTCGTGCTTAGCACGATCGTGACATTTGACGTTTTAACAACTCGTGACCTTAGCACGAATAAAAATAAAACAAACAACTATTTACTTTTTTTTCGCCTTATACCCATTTATCAGTTTAGCCCATATGTCCTGCCCTTTAAGGTTTACTGAACAAGTTAGACTAGGGGGTGACCTAAGATTAACAAATAACGTTCTAATTCCTGGAAGGATGGATTGGGGCTAGTGGACTACCAGTATATAGAAGATCGTTAAGCAGTTAGTTAGTAAAGTCTCTATGAGCTAGTCGTCAGTGAGATCATCCGCAATGAACTTCTAAGATATATTATAACCAACCGCGAATACTTTATGCGGATGTGCCTAATTGTGACAAAATTAACATGTCTAGGTTTTAGGAAGAAGTACCGCCTAAATCTAGGAAGGATATATCAGACAACAATAAAACAGTCTGTCATTACAAATAATGTCTAAAAACGTTATTTATATTTTTTGACCTCTCAATTTTTTGATAATAACAAAATGTAAAAACATTTACGATAAAAATAAGCGTTTACAAATTATTAATCGTAAAATTCCATTTCTTAGATTAGTGATCACTTAAGGTATGTACAAACAAATCATTAAGCATAATTAGTGATCAATAAAATAATTTTTTTAACCATCATGTTTTTATAAAAGTATTTTCACAAAAATAAATATACAAAATATTTTTTAATTAAAAGAAAAGTTTTATTTAAAACATAAATTTGAAATTCAAATTTTCCCCCTAAAATGGAAGCTTCCATACCAGATACAACCTTCCCTATAAAAAGAGAAAAACATGAGCGGAGTCTACTAGGCGGCCCCCTCATAGGCACGGCGGCCCTCGGATATATCTGGGATCGTCGAGACCGCCAGCGGATGACTGTTGGATTCGCTGGCTATAAATACAACTCTTTGCATGAATTTTTCCAGTCTTCTTTCTCTCTCTAAAATGTTCTTTCTCTCACTAAATCTCTTGATCACTGACATTGTTTGATCTTGTTTCAAGTGATCTAATCTCTTCTTCTCATCTTACCTCTCTATCAAGTGCAAGAGAAGAACATTCGTATACGACAAGAAACGAATTGTTATTTAGTGATCTCTCCTCTCTTCTTCTAAGTATCAAATCTCTATTGTAATTATCTTGTGTAATTGTATGATTCGGATTATGTGTAAATCCAATAGTGTAGATCTTGTGATTGTATAGTGTTTGTAAAGTGGTAGATTGGTTCTAGCTAAGATTAGGACTCGACATTTAGCTTAGTGTCGGAAAATAACGTAAACGACGTGTAAATGGTTTTCTCCGCCTAAAGGGAGCCTGTTGACATTGTGAAATCTTAAGTAGGGTACCAGGGGAGTAGAGTAGGGCGAAGAAGAGCTTCATAGCCGAACCACTATAAATCTTGGTGTCTTGGTTTGATTTGTCCTTCTCTCATCTCTTTATATTGTTGTGATTGTTATTTAGTATTAGTTTAGATATGTACATTGTTGATTCATATTGTTGATTGGTTGAACATACAACTCGAATCTAAGTATTTTGAAAGCAAACTTTTAAAACATAAAACAAACCTGTAAACTATCCAACCCCCCCCCTTCTAGTTTCCATAATTGGTATTAGAAGCCAAGGTCACTCAAGATTTTTAAAATATATTGTATTTTAAAGCTTGGATCGATCTATGGATTTCGACAAATATCTAGAAGGGCAATCCATGTAAAGACTACCACTTTTTGAAAGTGATAGTTTTATTTATTAGAAAAATAGATTCGAGACATATGTTAAATCAAAAGATCTTGATCTTTGGCATGTTATTACTAACGGTGATTTTCAACCTATGCAAAAAAAATCCGGAAACCAAATTAAATGAGGTTATCTCTTTTCAAAAACAAAGTGACGATCTTAAAAAGAAGCTTGCAAAAAATAACGAAGCTAAAATGGTTATTTACAATGCTTTGCCAAGAAAAGAATATGAAAGAATTTTCATGTGTAATATGGCAAAAGAAATTTTGAAAACTTTGTTAATCACCCATCAAGGTAATAACCAAGTCAAAGATAACAAGATTAACCTTTTGGTACAACAATATAAACAATTCATCATTCCTGAAGACGAATCTATAGATAGTGCTATTGCTAGATTTAATACTATCATTACTAATCTAAAATCTCTTGATGAAGGTTATTCTAGCAAGAACTATGTTAGGAAGTTTCTTAGGGCTCTACATCCTAAATAGAGAGCAAAGGTCATGGCGATTGAAGAGTCGAAAGACTTAAAATCACTGTCACTTGATGAACTCATACGGAATCTCAATGTTCACGAGATGATCATCAAGAAAAATTCTAAAATAGTCAAAGCTAAGAGAGAGAAAATCTCTTGCTTTAAAGGCTAAGAAAGAATCTAGTGATGAGGAGTGTTCAACTTCTAGAAGTGAAGATGAAGAATACGTCATGGCGGTTAGAAACTTCAAGAAGTTCTTTAAGAGAAGAGGTAGATTCGTAAAACAACCTCGGAATGACAAAAAGACGTTTCAAAGAAGCCGTGATGACAAGAATGGTAAAGGTGATACAAAAGGTTTTAGATGCGGCGATCCAAATCATCTTATTGGAGAATGTCCAAAACCACCAAAAGACAAGAACGAAAGAGCTTTCGTCGGAGGGTCTTGGACTGATAGCGGTGAAAAAGATGATGAGAAGGTCAAAGACAAAACGTGTGTCTCGTAGCTCAAGCATAAAGTGAGGTATATTCTGAATCCTCTTACTTTAGTGATAAAAACTCATCAATAGATGATTTAGTTTTAGATAATAAATATGATAAACTATGGAAAATAAGTTTAAAGATAATCACTACAAACCAAATATTAAAAGACACTAGAAATAGTTTAGAAAAAGAACTTAGTATTCTAAAAGAAAAAGTGTCTACACTCGAGAAAAACAATGGAGTTGATCTCGAATGTGTAAAATGACATATGCTTAAAATTAAGAATGAAAAACTCAAAGAGGAAGCTATTAGATTAACTAAATTTGAAAAGAGTACACATTGTCTAAATAAAATGTTAAATAATCAAAAACCCTCTGGAGAAAAATTAGGTTTAGGGTTTAATTCATTTGAAGCATCATCTAGTGGAACTAAAGAAATAAAATATGTGAAAGCCCAGAAAAAGGCGTCTACTGATGGAGGTCCCATAAATATGGGCGGCCCCATATTATACATGCGGCCCCCAAAGCAATTATGGGACCGCCACCAGTGATTACGCTTGGATCTGAGAAAAGTGTGTCTTTTCAAAAATCTATATTGGGTCCTAGACCAAAACCCATAATAGTAAACAACGTTAAAGTTCCCGTTGCTAGTGATAATGAAGTTAAACAATTTTATAAGCCATTGTCAAAACCTGGAGTTAGATTTTCAAAACCTAATCTTAGATCATCATCAAAAAGGAGGAGAATGTTAATACAAATAATGTCTAAAAACGTTATTTATATTTGTCGACCTCTCAATGTTTTGATAATATTAAAATGTAAAAACGTTTATGATAAAAATAAACGTTTACAAATTATTAATCGTAAAATTTCATTTATAAGATTAGTGATCACTTAAGGTATGTACAAACAAATCATTGAGCATAATTAGTGATCAAGAAAATAATTTTTTTTATCCATTACATGTTTACAAAAGTATTTTCATAAAAATAAATATACAAAATATTTTTTAATTAAAAGAAATTTTTTATTTAAAACATAAATTTGAAATTCAAATTTTCCCCCTAAAATGGAAACTTCCATACCAGATACAACATTTCCCACAAAAAGAAAAAAATAAGAGCGGAGTCAACTAGGTGGCCCCCTTATAGGCACGGCGGGCCCCAGATATATCTAGGACCACCGGGACCACCAGCAGATAACCGTTAGATTCGTTGGCTATAAATACTAAACTATTTTTGGCAAAAAAACACACCTCTTTGCATGAATTTTTCTAGTCTTCTTTCTCTCTCTAAAAACCTTCTTTCTCTCACTAAATCTCTTTATCACTAACATTGTTTGATCTTGTTTCAAGTGATATAATCTCTTCTCTCATCTCACCTCTATATCAAGTGCAAGAGAAGAACATTCGTATTCGCCAAGAAACGAATTGTTATTTAGTGATCTCTCCTCTCTTCTTCTAAGTATCAAATCTCTATTGTAATTATCTTGTGTAATTGTATGATTTGGATTCTGTGTAAATCTAATAGTGTAGATATGTGATTGTATAGTGTTTGGGAAGTGGTAAATTGGTTCTAGCTAAGATTAGGACTCAACATTTAGCTTAGTGTCGGAAAATAATGTAAGCGATGTGTAAATGGTTTTCTCCGCCTGAAGGGAGCTTGTTGACATAGTGAAATCTTGAGTAGGGTACTCAGGGAGTGGAGTAGGGCGAAGAAGAGCTTCGTAGCCGAAGGACTATAAATCTTGGTGTCTTGGTTTGATTATTCCTTCTCTCATCTGTTTATATTATTGTGATTGTTATTTAGTATTAGTTTAGATATTTACATTGTTGATTCATATTGTTGATTGGTTGAACATATAATTCAAATCTAAGTATTTTGAAAGCAAACTTTTAAAACGTAAAATGAACCTGTAAACTATTCAACCCCCCCTCCCTTCTAGTTTCCACATAGTCATTGCACTAATAAACAAACCTGCATTTTATCGGATTAATCATGGTTAATACAGTTTCCTTACCATAGGCTTGAACCATTCCTCTATCCTTTGATTAGTCTCTTCTGTGCATTAGAGTAGCTTAAGTAGAGTTGAGTCACCAACAAAACCTGTGCCAGTCTCTCAGACTTAAACCTCCCCCCTCTTTTATCTGTTAGAATTAGGATTAACTTAGGTTTAACATAGGTTTAACATTGAATAGAATAACTTAGATAACTAAAATACTGATAGACATAAGAATTAGTTCTCACTCTTAGTGATTGACACCCTACTTACCAACAAAGCTACAATTGATCGGGTACACTGCCCGTTAAAGTATTATTTTAGGTAAAGTCGAAAAAATATAAATAGTAAAACTTGATACATAAAATAACACCTACATGAAGACACATCACGGATACTTACGCTTCATCTCGTCTTCTCGTTCCCAACAATATTCTGGTCCTCGTCGAGAGTTCCAACGAATCCTCACGATAAGAATCTTACTTTGTTTCAGCTTCTTGATCTCTCGGTCCATGCCTTCAATAGGTTCTTCAACAAAACATAGTCCTTTGTCGATCTTGATCTCTTCTAGTGGTACGTGCAAATTTACGTCGGCCAGGCATTTCTTTAGGTTTGACACATGGAACGTATTGTGAATGCATACAAGTTCTTGCGGTAGACACAATTGATAACTCGCTCGACAATATCGAACGGTCCTACGTATCTCGATGAAAGCTTGCTTCTCTTGCCAAAACATATTATGCCTTTCCAAGGCGATACTTTGAGTAGTACTTTATCACTGACACTGAATTCTAACGGCTTTTGCTGATTGTCAGCATAGCTCTTCTGGCGATCTCGTGCAGCCTTAAGTCTTTCTTTGACTTGAACAATATTGTCAGTAGTCTCCTAGACAATCTCCAGTCCAGTTAGCTTGCTTTCTCCTACTTCTACCCAAGCTATGGATGTTCGACATTTCCTTTCATACCAAGCTTCAAATGGTGCACACTTCACGCTCGAGTGGTAGCTATTATTATACGAGAATTTGACTAGTGGCAGATGAGTATCCTAGTTTCCGCCAAAGTTGATCACACATGCTATAAGCATATCTTCCAGAGTCTGAATGGTATGCTCACTCTGACTGTCAGTCTGAGGATGGTATACAGTGCTCATATCCAGTTGCGTTCCTAATTCTTTCTGTATAGATTGCCAAAATCTTGATGTGAAATGACTGTCATGATCAAATATAATTAACACAGGCACACCGTGCCTCGCTATGATCTCATTGATGTATAATGTTGCAAATCTCTCCATCTTGTAATCTTCACGAACAACTAAGAAATGCGACGATTTGGTCAGTCGATCGACGATGACCCAAATCGCGTCATGTCCGCTACTAATTTTCGGTAATCTGGTTATGAAATCCATAGTGATCTTCTCCTACTTCCACTCGAGAATCTCTGGCTGTTGAAGCAGCCTTGAGGGTTTCTGGTGTTCGGCTTTTACTTTAGAACAAGTCAAACACTTACTATCATACAAAGCAATATCCTTCTTCACTTTGGGCCACCAATATAAATCTCGTAGATCATTGTACATCTTGTCTGATCCAGGGTGTACATAATACTTTATGGCATGGGCTTCATTCATGATCAAAGTTCTCAAATTTCCATAAGTTGGCACCTAAATTAGTTTAACAAAATACAATCCGCCGTCTTCTTTCCTTTCAAATTGTTTGTCCAGTCCTCGCAACATTTCTGCTAGAGTATTGACATTCTTGGAACATTCACTTTATGCTTCCAGTATCCTATCCTTGATGCTAGAGTGAATCGTCATGCTCATAGCTCGAACTCATCTCGGTTTCATCCATTCCTTCCAACTTAATACATCAGCTACTACGTTCACCTCACCTGGATGGTAGCGAATCTCACAATCATAATCACTGAAAAGTTTAGCCATCATCTCTGACGCATATTTAATTCTTTTTTATTAAAAATATGCTGAAGGCTTTTATGATCAGTGTAGATAACACTCTTTGTTCTGTACAAGTAGTGTCTCCACACTTTGAGAGCAAATACCACTGCGTCGGACTCTAAATCATGAGTGGTGTAGTTCTTCTCGTGGATTTTGAGTTGTCTGGATGCGTATGCAATCACTTTGTTCCTCTACATCAATACGCAACCAAAACCTTGGTTCGATGTGTTACAATAAACTACAAAATCATTTGCGACTTCGGGAAGTGCCAAAATCAGGGCATCACACAAGATGTCCTTTAGTGTTTGAAAGGGGTTCTCTTGCTCATCGCCCTACCTAAATTTCTTATCTTTTTGAGTCAATAGGGTGAGGGGCTTTGCAATCTTTGAGAAGTTTACGATAAATCGCCTATAATATCCTGCCAATCCTAAGAATAAACGGATCTCCAATTCTTTACTGCTTCAATTTTGCTGGGATCCACATGTATACCTTCATTGTTCACTACATGTCTGAGAAAACGAGCCTCTTGTAGCCAAAATTTACATTTCGAGAATTTCCCGAACAATTTCTCTTTTTCATGCAACTCTAATACCAACTTTAGGTGAACTTCATGCTCCTCTTTGGACTTTGAATAAATTAGGATGTCGTCAATAAAGACAATGACAAACTTTTCAAGATAAGGCTTACATACACAGTTCATAAGGTCCATGAATACCGCAGGAGCGTTAGTCAGACCGAAAGGGATGACAGTTAATTCAAAATGTTTGTACCTCATCATGAATGCAGTTTTAGGAATGTCTTCTTCGTGTACTCTCAACTGATGATAGCCAGATCGAAGGTCTACTTTTGAAAAATACCGTGACCCTTCCAACTGATCGAACAAGTCATCGATCCTGGGAAGAGGGTAGCGGTTCTTGATAGTTAGCTTGTTCAACTCACGATAGTCTATATACATACGGAACGAAACATCCTTTTTAACAAACAACACTGGGCTCCCCAAGGTGACGAACTAGGTCGTATGAAACCTTTGTCTTGGAGCTCTTTAAGTTGGTTTGATAGTTCTTGCATTTTTATAGGTGCTAGACGGTAAGGTGATTCTGTAACAGGCATAGCTCCAGGGATAAGATCTATGTGAAACTCTACTTCGCGAGATAGGGGTAAACCTAATAGATCTTCTGAACACACCAGGGAAGTTACGTACAACATGAAGGTCTTCAAGTTTCTGCTCTTCTACTTTCATGGCCTTTAACTGTTTCAGGTTTCCTTCTGGGCGTTCTCCGTAAACTTCCAAAATATCTCCGTTGGATAACGGGTTTGGACTTTTTTCTCATAACAAACTATCTTTTCCTTAAGCTTGAACAACCAATCCATTCCTACAATCACATCGAAACTATCGTGTCCACAAAGGATCAAGTCAATGATGAACGTATAACCTTCTAGTCCTAGTCCACGTTCGTGGACAATCTTATTGGTTTCTATCTTTAGACCATTAGCTCTTTCAATCTCGTAACCGGGGTTTATGGCAATAGGTTTCGCGTTAATCAAAAGTAAGAGCTCAGTCGAAATAAAACTAAAATCGACACCAGAATCGAATAATACCGTAGCAAAATGATCGTTCAAAGAAAAAGTACTCGTCACGACGTTCAAATCTTGCTGAATTTTCATTAGCAGCAATGACAAAAGCTCTACCACGGTGTTGGTTTCCATTGTTCCACTAATTGCAGGAGCTAGACCCCGAATGTAGCGACCAATACGCTTGCTTCAACTTAGAGTCGGTAACATTTCGATAGAGTATACCTCTTATAACTTCTCATAAGTTAAGTCAATTAACTGCCTAAATTTCGGTGAACCAAGCATGTTACTACTCTAGGTTCGTATGGTATAACCGTAAAGTATTTGGTTTCCAAGATTCTTTCCTGAGTTGCGTGTGTTTCTCCTCGGAGGTATGGTGTTTTTTTTAATATAAGGTATCCACAACATCAATTTGTGTAAATACTTTGACTAAAGTATAATTCGACTAAAGTATACAATGCAGCTTAAAATTTAATGAAATAATAGTCGTGCAAGAAAAGATGCCATGAAAGTTTGTATAAAGAAAATAAAAAGGTAATCGTTATCACATAAATAGTTCTAAATCTTCCATAATGATTGTCATTCAGAAAGATACGTCTGCAAAAAATTTGTATTTCATAGTAACCTCCAACAAAATTAGGTTTTTCATCATAAATCTTAATAAAAAGTTTTGACCAAAAATGTATTTCAAGTATCATAAAATAAAGTTTTTTTTAGTTAAAGTGAAAATAATGATTTTTAAAATTTAAAGTTATAATAAAGATTTTCAAAAATTTAACATCATAACAACCAAACACAATGAAACTGATGCAAAATAATTTATATTTTGATAATAAAAACATTTTTTCTTCTGAACGTGGGTTGAATAATGATATTCAACAAAATTTGATTTTTAAACGTGCCTTGTATCACATAGGTTTTAATGCTAAAACGATGTCACCATTGAAAATACTAGTGCCTCACATTTTAAAAGGTATTCAATAAAATGTTGCACTTGTACATGTTTTGTTAGTTAAGGACTTTGACTCGTCCAAATCAGTACCATCTTTGAAACACAAATGATTGGACAAAAATTGATATCATGGTTACACAATTAACCAAATTATCAAGTATAAGGTTCTCATTCTCATATCAATCATTTTATCTCAAAAGAAGTCTTCTAGACGATGGTCATACAACCAAACAAATAGAGTGATAACACTCCTAGGCGAGTTGCACCTAGGGAAACTAATGACGTAATCTGTCTTATCAAATGTCTTCAAGAACGAAGTATTAGAAGTAACATATTGCCACGGTAAAAACAATTTCAATCCACATAGTGGATGAGAGAATGGTCGCGTGGAATACACAAGGTAGGGTCATATACCCTGATAAATGCCAGAATTGGCTTGAGGGAAAATAAGTATTGTGTCATATTACGACCGAAATATGACCGAGGTAAAAGTACGCTTAGAAACATAGCGTATAAATAATAGCATAGAAATGTTGCGAGTGTAAAGAAGTATCCAAATCACATCATCCAAGCCTTACCTATCCTCGAGTGAATTCTTCAAAGGTCTTAAGCCAAGTAGCAACTTGAATCTTAATTTCACAACTCATCAAACAAGAACTGTCATGAACCTAAGTTAGAAGTTGGTAAAAGGCTCAATGTTTTTGAAAAATTGACTCAACTTTAGGGTCGCTTAGAAACAAATCTTGAATCAATGAACACGGTGTTTGCGAATATAACACCCCCATTTTCGGGACAACGCAGCGGAACATATATGGGTGTTATTTCATAGTACGATCATGAGTCGGGTGCACATAATTCATAGTATATGTTTCAGTGACCAAAGTGGAAAGTCAATTTTAAACTTATTTAAAATAATGACTATACTTAGTGTTGCATGATACTACCTAAATTAGACAAAGTTGATCAAGTTATGTCTACTGGTACAAAACGTGGATTTGGTCACACATAGGAAAAATGGAATGGCCACACATTCACATATGATGATATCAAATAACGTCACTTTATTATATCATTTAACCCATCTGTTTTACCCACTTTTATATAATTATTGCATTATTTGGTACTTAATTGCTTTAAAGTTGATAAATGTTGTAATTCAGAAGTGTTTTGTGAATATACGCTAAAAGGCGCATAATTTGGAGCTAAAACGAAGACATTTGAAGATTTTTGAATTTTCACCAATACGCTGTATCCAACTAAAGAAATACGGCGTATCTGCGCTAAGACTTCACAAGAAAACGCGTTTGACCAATTCCCAATACGGCGTATTCACTCTGTCTACATATGCCGTATCCATGAAGATAACTATTCGAAGATAAAGTAAATCAAGTAAATTAGGAATGATATCAAAGATTTATTACAAACGTAGTGCGTACTCTAAGGAATCCAGCCCAATACGCCGTATCATCCTTGCTGGATACAACGTATTGAGTATTTTTCAGTAACTATAAATAAAAGACTCAAAAATGAGTTTTTAGGGTGCAATATCATATTCCTATACCATACTCACTGAAGACGAATTTCAGAAGAGAAGATCAGCTACCAAGGTCAAGCATCGATCACGAATCCATAGAAGACATCTTAAAAGCCATTGTAGCACTAAAGCCTAATTTCACAACTTATCAAACAAGAACTGTCATGAAATCAAGGTAGAAGTTGATATAAAACTTAATGTTTTTGAAAAATTGACTCAACTTTGGGGTCGCTCAAAAACAACATCTTGAATTACTGAACATGGTGTTAGCGAACAAGAAAAGAATGCTTACATTAGAAGCCAAAACGGTTGGCTTAATAATATGACGAAATAAAACACATACGTGACCAAAATATAGGTCGACATAGCTATAATAGTGAACGAACGAACGTCTCTACATGTCGTGCATTCTCTTTAATATCTATATCATCAATATGTTCCAAATCTTCATGAAGTAAGTCCAAATCCTCTGTTTGTTTGGCAAAGAGGGAATAGATAATTTCATCAGCAAAACCAGCAAGAACTTCTTTTTTAGGAATATTGGGTGAAGAAGTAGAGGGGGTGCAAGAACTGTATGCACCAGAACAACCATACTTAACCTTATTAGTGCTGCTTTTGCTTTGTGAAACAAAAGCAACATTTTGAGCAATTGAAGATGTTTTTAAAGCACCCTGAATTTCTTGCTCAAAAACTCTAAGGTTATTGTACAAATCATCAATTGATAAGTTGTCAATCTCTGGATTAGTTCTCATAGTCATTGCCAGATTGGACCATGCTGGGGGCAAAGATCTGAGAAACTTATGATTTGCATCCTCTGTTGATACTTCAGCACCATGAGCTTCCAATTGAGAAAGTAACTGTTGAAATCTGTCATATCCCTTTTCTAGCCCTTCTGAATTGGATATTTTAAATGCTTTAAACTGTTGTTTGAAAACAGCCTTCTGCATTTTCCTTTGAATTTGCAATTACCGAACCAACCTAGTTCTGATGGCTCCCAGATCTCTTTTGCATCATCCATTCATGAAATCTTCTATATGTTTCAATTGGGATGGCCATCACAAGATATCTTAGCCTTCCTTTCCTTTCAAACAGCTTGAATCTCGTAAGCAAGCAGTTACTGTGAAAGTTTTTTTACTTGCGAACAAACCATCCTTTTCCAGTTGAATGTCTCTTCTTGGAGTTTTTCCATTTTGAATACCTTCCCATACTTCTTGTCAATTTACTTCAAGTAATGCTCCATCTCCATAGCTCATATATCATACTCCTCCTCTTTTAGAATTAGGAGTTTGATATTTAGATAGCAGTTGTTTGAGGATCACCTGTTGTTGTTGTTTAGTGCATTACCATAATCTGATGCATCTCATAGGTTTGATTCTTCATCATCACCTGAGATGTTGTTGAGAACTCATCATTAGCAGGTTAAGACATTTTGTAAAAGAATCGTAGGAAGAGTGTAGTTGTGGTTCACTGATTCTTCTTGTCTCAGAGTCCCTCTAAATGGCTCTGATACTACTTACTTGTAGGTCCCTTGGTATACTGGATCTGATTAGCCTTTGTAAGACATAGCTAACTTGAATAAATCCAAATCAACAATGTGAGAGACACTGACTATGAATATCAAGTGTTAATGCGGAATCTTAACACAAGAATTAAAAAGAAACAATAATACTAATTTGCTATTAAGCTCTAATGCTTCTATTGATATTTCAATCACGTACATAACATTGTGCCTTAGGGTTCCTTTTATACACCAAGGAAACCCTAATGGGCTTTACAAACGTGTGAAAGGATAATACATATCCTTTCCTAAGATATCTCCTAACATATCTCTAAGATAACTATTACTATTCTGTTACATAAACAGACTTAACTATGAACAGACTTAACTAAATATGACCAGTACTAACTCTAGTACTGCTACTCGACCAGTACTAACTTAGTACTGCCAGACTTAATTTAGTACTGCTAGTATTAACTCAGTACTACCAGAACTAACTATTACTACTAGACTTAACTGTTATACTACCAGTATTAAGTCTTTTACAATCTATTTCCCAACAGATACAACCAAATCTGCTAGAGATGAGTTAAAAATTGCCCACACTGATTTAGGTACAAATGAGGAATCCAGGGTTGATGATATCTCGAAGAAAATAAAGCTAGAGGATTTATCAGAAATCCTAAAAGACACAAGATCTGCATTCTTCACTCCTGACTCCCCACAAGATGACCCCATCATTGTTACAGATGAGAGTAAAGAAGAGGAAGCTGACAAAAAATACACTCATGATAATTCTCATGATGTGCCTGAAGACACTTCAGTCCCACCTCCTCCATCTCCAAAATCAGCTCAAATTCAAGAGTTAATGACTCATGTTTTATTACTTAAGTCCCAGAAGGATGAGCTAGAACAACAAAAGGCATCAGCTGAAGCTGAAGTTCCCTGAATGAAGGCTAGGCCCTCATATCCAGATGTCAACTAGCTTACTACTCTTTTGGTAACCTCTCTAAAGCCTGAACTCTCTAAACTCTTGGCCTCACATAACTTTGCTAGCAGCTTACCAACTGAACTGAAAGAGCTCCCCTTAAAATTCACTGAATTATCTAGAGAGATTAAAGAGCTAAAGCAGCATGTTAAAGATATGGAAATCGAGCTACATGGGGACTTAAAAGAGATTCTAACAAAACTAGAGACCTTCACTTCTACTATCTCCAGTGTTACATCCCAGGTTGTTGAACGAAAGAACATTCAATGGGAACTTCTAGCAGAGCTTTAATCTTTACCAGTTCTAGTTTCTTTAGTTCAGAAACAGCTCAAGACTTTGGATTCCCTTCCAAGTCTATTAAACAAGGTTATTGTGTAACAACTGGCAATTTTCGTAACTTTAAATAACTACTTTACCCCTTGACTTTTCGGGTCCGACTTGATTTTTGACTTTTGATCTTTTATTTTCACATAAAAACGATTACCGCGTAACCAGTAAATTTTTCAGAACAGACTTTAATAATAAATCATATTTATTATTACACATCTCTCATGTGCAAATTTATTTCTAATTTATTTGACTTGAAAACGAAAAGACATATGTTATTTTAAATTGACTTAACAAAAAACGACTCGCTAAAGTACGTTTTCACAACTCGGACTCTAAAGCAATTTGATGTAAAACGACATTTCGAACAACTTTTTAGTTTTGCCCGAGACACCAAAAGTAACAGAAGATGACCAAAATACCCATTAGCCTAAACAATACCCACTAAACTCAATTAATGCACACCATTTACCCTATATATTTGAATAACTTCTATTTACTTGCTTAATACACATGTTCACCAACCACCTAATTTCGTTTCTAGAGAATGGCTTTATCGCCATGTTGACCAGCATCAAATGACAATACATAAGGACACGTCCCATCTTCTTTTGTCATTTCCAAGCATGAAAGAACAATACATCAACAACACTCACACGTCCTATCTTCTTTTGTCATTTCCAAGCATGAAAGAACAATACATCAACAACACTCACACCTCTCATCTTCTTTTGTCATTTCCAAGCATGAAAGAACAATACATCAACAACACTCAGCCACACTTTTATTTAATGTGTTCCATCTTTCTTTTAATATCACTCTTCTTGTCTTTATCTTCATGGTGACCTAACTCTCCCACCACTATTTCTTTTATACATTACATGATTAAGAAAAAAAAATCTTTTCTCACTCAATCCCGTTTTTCTTTCCAAAATTACTGCAACAACTTTGTATATACATGATTGTATATATATACACTTTCTATTCCTTCACTAACCACAAACAGTTACCAAATCAAAAGAAATTATGCAAGATGGGACAAGAGAGAAGAATCTCAATCAGGCCATAACGCATGCCTCGAAGTCCTACATTATTGTTCATAATCGTAAAATGAGGCTCCATGTTTACCCACAGTCAAGCTGGTTAGAAGCTTTACGGCTTCCCACCAACTTTGAATGCGTTTAGTGTTAGCGGAGTCATAGTTTTGGTTGTTGGTTGCTCAAGTTTGCAGATCGCATTTATGTTCGAATTTTGAGCCAACGTGCAAACCACTTACTATCAAGTTAATGGCATTCCGTGTCGAGGATTGTTCATGCTCATACTCGTGACCATGCGTAGTTTGAGTTTACGTCGAATCTTTAAACGTTGGAAAGTCCGCGGTGGAGTCTAAGTTTCGATTCAGGTGGACCTTTCGGTTCAAATAAGGAAAGTTGTTTCATTAGTTCGTGTTTGGAGTTTTGCTATCAGGTTGAATATGGCTAGTTCATATTCAGGCGAAGGTTTTAGTTTTATTAAGTAGGAGGTTGGGGGGTCGTAGTTAGGCTTAAGTCTCGAATGGTGCATCGGGTGTTCATGTTCTTGCTTTGTTTATCCATCTATCATTATACTTTAGAGGTAAATCTTAAGCCATAACTCACTTTTATACTAATCATATGTTATCAATCAGTACCGAGACTATTTTATGATAAAACGATATTAGAAATCACTATAATGATAAGTCGACAAGCTACGGTTTTAAGAATTTGAAGAACTCTAAAAGAAAGAAGTCACTTCGATAACATATATAACAATCATGAGTTTTACATAATTTTAGCGAAGTCTTAAAGAGTTCATGGTTTGGAGATTGGTTCTGCATATTGCCATCGAAGAAGAAACTAAACTAGTAAACTTTGCATGAATTATGTTATATGAATTATATATTAAAGTATAGCGTTTTAACTAAATCTGTATTTGGTATCATTTACATGCCAAGTTTCCAACAAATCTCATTTAAGTCCTTATTAACAACTTGCATGCTGATCATGGAAAAGCATGACGTGTCTATTAGTGATATTAAACTAACTACCTGTTAGTGTTATTAAACTTGAGACACATTTGATACTTTGATGGTAATGGTCTTCAAAACTAATATATTAAACATGAGGAATGTGACGTGACATGAGAAAATAAGGAAAGCTAGAAAGGTGGCCTGCAATCACGTGGGATCGATTATTATGTTTTATATTAACATTCTAGCCTCTATTTTATAAAGTTGTTTACAAATAAATATTATAGAATTTAAAAGCCCACGTCTATTTTATGCTTTCTTTTAAACTAGTTTGAAATTAAAAGTCTAGTTATTGTATCTTTAACATAATTAAGTGTATAAGATGTACGTCTCAAAAGTTATAATCAATAAAAAAAAATTATAAAAATTTATTTGCATTTATTGTCGTAATATTTATAAATCCTAAGGCGCGACTTTATTTTGCTTCTAGGATTTCTCTCGGCTTCTCGACGTTTATTCTCGATATTCATATCATTTTGCTTAAGGTGAGTTTATAGCCCCTCTTTCACTTGTTTTACATTACTTTACAAATCTCGGGGGAGAATACATGCTCATTACAACTTGTTTACATACTCATGTTTATACTCAATTACAAACTCGGTTACTGGATTTATATCACATTCTTTCTACTTATGGATTTAAGTATTTAAAGATGTTTATGGATACAATGGTTATTTCTTCATTGGACACAAGTATTTTCGGTTATCATCTCCTGTTTACGTGTTACCTACTTGATTAGACCACATCATACCCGAATAAATCATGAACTGTCAATTTCTTGACCGGAGGACCGGTTGAGGGAGCACGAATGTTATAAATAGATCTATTAAGACTAATTATCCATATCCGGGTGAGTAGCTCTCACTGGTGTCACGGAGTGAACCAATGGATATATACCATGTCGAATCACATTGGATGTCTTGGTCAGACACCGGTAGGGCAGAAATACATTTGGCATATTAATATCTACATAGAATTAGCTCGGTGTCATGACTTAGCCAGCAACAGTAGATACAATTTATGTGATACTGTATCTGTATAGTAGTCATACAATTTGGAAATCTTGTGGTACATACTACTATTTGTGAACATTTACTTATTACTAAACATTCTTTAATTATACTGCGGTGAAGCATAGACACTATACTCTTTGATTTCAACTATTAATTTACAAAACTTTATGAACTTACCAACTTTATGTTGACATTTTTAAGCATGTTTTTCTCAGGTGAATTAGATGCTTGGATTATCTTATGTGCATTGGAGTCTAAATTGACAAGATTTCATTCATGGATTTCTACTTACACACAAATGATCAAATCTCGTTGTATTGTTTTCCAAGCTTTTTTGTGGTGATGAGTGATGCAATTATGAGACAAATGTTATATCAATTTCAAGGAAATCAACGAGATTACTTTTCAAACGACACATTTAGAGGTCGTTCTCTTGTATCTAGCGCTGTGTATTATGAAGTAACGCCCCCGGACACATTTCCGCTGCGACACATTTTTGGGGGTGTTACAGATTGGTATCAGAGCACTGGTTATAGAGAACTAGGTTGCATATTTTACCCTAGACTATAACCGTTTTCACAAACATTGCATCACATCAAACATTTTCAAAGTGCATACACACTACTTGCTTACGTGCTTAGGTTACTTGTTACCTTAAGTGCTTACATGACATACATATATATAATATATATGCTTGCATTCCTTTTGCGTATATCGTACGTTTATTTATATAAGAGTTAATTATATAAATACTAGAACATTTCTTAAGACATTGTGAGTTGCACAATGGTCTCATTTATACCTCAGACATTGTAAGTTACACAATGGTCTCATATTACTTCTTAGACATTGTGAGTTGCACAATGGTCTCATTTCGTTCTCAGACATTGGAAGTTACACAATGGTAACAATGGTCTCGCTTCGTTCTCAGACATTGTAAGTTAAACAAGGGTCTCGAAGAATATTATTTTTCTTCATAGCTTTATACAATATCGTATTACACGGAGACCGTCATAATTTTTGTTTACATGGAATTATATATGAATCTAAGTATTACAAGTCTTGTATGGGCGGGACTTGTAATATGAGGATTGATATGATAATTGCTATGTTAACAAAGCCCGTCACAGTTTTGTTTACATGAGATTATGTATAAATCTAACTATTACAAGTCTTGTATGAGCGGCACTTATAATATGAGGATTTATATGATAATTGCTATGTTGACTGGTTCATCGAGACTTTTACCTTAGTTACTCTAACCGAGTACTCATTAACGATCTTGAACACTATGTGATTTCCCTGATAGTTTTACTCCCCGTCTCCGAAGACGAGTTTGGAACACTCGTCCCATACTCATTAGAGCACATGCATCGTCATGTTATCCACCACCTTGAAGGTTATGTGAGTACGCGTATTGCATCAGAAATTATTAAGTAGGATGATTTATAATCTATTGATTTGAAAGGATTGTGACGCTTCTTTATGCAAATAATGAATTGTAAATGAGTGGGCTTAATGGTATCCGATATGACACGAGTATGAACCTGAACTCGATAATCACCAGAATCCGTTTTAAAAGGGTCTAGAGACACAAGTGTCTTGCCCATCTGCAGCATCTTAAGGCCTCGCTTTGATCTACCTTATCTCATTCTTTAAGTTAGTTACTTTGGCCATTGCGTTTCCTCGCGGTATCACGAACTGTGAGTTTGGAAACTAACAGATTGTTCCAACCTTGAGTTATTGGGAGTTTTGATTCGTCCTTAATACTAGCGACTGAGTACCATAATCCGCGTCTATCGCATAAGCTCTTTCAGCGAGCTCCTCCATTTGTTGAACTTCGTTCTAGGAGGCATATGATTTCAAAATGTCCTTCATTCTCGGCATTTACCACCATCCATCTGTTATAGTATTGCGTTATGGTCGCTTTGCTGTTGGGGCCTGGTGCGTGGGTCCCGACTGGTTACAACTTTAATCTAATAGGTAAAGCAACCCCCTTAAACTAGATTAAACACCTTTGACGAAAGAGATAGTCGGACCTATTCGGTTTCGGGCGACTTGTAGGAGACGTAGGTTGTGATATATCCTAGTTCTGCCAAGTAAGGTGGGTATCTTCATTCCTGAGCCACGTGAGGTGAATCTCGTTTCTATTGCAGATTGTAGTATAACCGAGTCTCCGTCCGCGGACATTAGTAACTTATACAAACATTCTACTCGCGTCCTACTCTGCTTCTTGTGGGGTGAGCTCGCGGGGGGCCGCCGCCGAAGGTTGTGTTGTTGTTGAGAGAGGATAATCTCAAGAGTAGGTGTAGTAGACCGTGGAGTATGTTTGTATAAGTTTCTAAATGTCTGAGACGGAGTCTCGTTTCTACTATCTGTAAGGTTCGATGATTCACATCAACGTGGCTTATGGATGTAAGTACCCAACTTACTTGGCAGTACTAGGATGTATCGCGACCTAAGTCTTCCTAAATAGTCGCCGAAACGAATAGTCGACTATCATCTTTCGTCGATAGGTGTTTATTAGTCTTAAGGGGAGTTGCATTACCTATTGGATAAAGTTGTATCAGTCGGGACCGCTCCAGGACCCAACAGCAGCGACCATAACGTCAATACTATAACAGATGGTGGTGGGATGCCGAGAATGAGGACATTTTGAGAATCAATATTCCTAGAACGAAGTTCAACAAATGGGAGGAGCTCGCGGAAGAGCTTATGCGATGGACGGCGGAATATGGTGCTCAGTCGTTAGTTCGAGGATGAAGCAACTTCATTAACTCAAGTGTGTAACAAGTCTGTTAGTTCCACGAACAGTTCGTGATCGCGAGGATTAGCAAATGGCAAATGTTAATAAACTTTTGAATGAGATAAGGTAGTTCCAAGCGAGGCCTTAAGATTCTGCTAAGTGGCAAGACACGATTGTGTCTTAGACCCCTTTTAACAGATTCTGGTGATTATCGAGTTCAGGTTCATACTCGTCTCATATCGGATACCATTAAGCCCACTCATTTATAATTTATTATTTGCATAAAGAAGCGTCATCAATCCTTTCAATCAATAGATTATAAATCATCCTACTTAATAATTCTGATGCGAATACGGGTATCACATAAACATTCTAGGTGGGTGGAATAAAACATGACGATGCATGTGCTTAATGGTATGGGACGGTGTTCCAAATCGCGCACTTCGGTGAGGGGGTAAAACTATCGGGAAATCACATAGTGTTCAAGATCGTTAATGAGTACTCGGTTAGAGTAACTAAGGTAAAAGTCTTTATGAACGAGTCAACATAGCAATTATCATTTTAAATCATCCCATAAATTAATTAAGTCCCGACTTCTACAAGACTTGTAATGACTTAGATTTTACATTAAATCCATGTAAACAGAACTGTGACGGGCTTTGTTAACATAGCAATTATCATATCAATCCTCACATTACAAGTCCCGCCCATACAATGACTGTAATACTTAGAATTCATATATAATTCCATGGAATCAAAAAATTTTGACGGTCTCCTCGTAATACGATATTGTTTAAAGCTATGAAGAAAAATAATATTCTTAGAGACCATTAGTTTAACTTACATTGTTGAGAACGTAGCTGAGACCATGCGCAACTCACAATGTCTGAAGAGTAAATGAGACCTTTGTGCAACCACAAGGTCTTAAAAATAATTTTGGTATTTATTTAATAAGCTTATATATAGTAGCGTTCGTATACGCGAGAATGGAATGCTAGGTATTTATATTTTATATGATTATGTCTCGTAAGCAACTTAAGGAGCACGTATGTAAGCACATAAGCCAAGTAGTGTGTATGCACTTTGAAAATGTTTGTTGTGATGCAATGTTTGTAATAAAACGGTTATAGTCTAGGGTAAAATATGCAACCTAGTTCTCTATAACCAGTACTCTGATACCAATCTGTTAACACCACCATAATATGTGTGTCGCAGCGGAATTGTGTACGGTAGGAGTTACCTTCATTATACACAGCGCTAGATAAGAGAACGACCTCGAAATGGTCGTTTGAAAATATTAATCTCGTTGATTTCTTGAAATTGATATACATTTGTCCCATAATTGCATCTCCATGAAAATATTGAATGTAAGACTCCAAATGCCACTTCAAAGTTAGCATAGTTCTTATATTACCTGAGAAAAACATGGTTAAAACTGGTCCTACCTATACGTTGGTGGTTCATAGGATTGTGTATATATGAATGTAAGTTTAAATATGAATGACATTTGTCCACTGTATTCATCATCGTACCATATAAAAATCCCCAAAGATTATAAAGATAGGCTCGGACACATTTTTTGTCACCAAAAGTAACCAATCTATTATCCCAAGCTTTATAAAAATGGCGTATGATCAATTTATTGTCACCAAAAGTTACCATTCTTTCAAGTATTTATAAAGAAAAGGCATGACCAATTTAATGTCACCAAAAATGTTTCAAGTATGTTTTGCCACTTTATTCAAGGCACATTACATATTCGTGTAGTATAAAAACAATGATTACGATTACTCTAGTTCATGATAACTACGACGCTGACTGTATGTATGCCACTTTTTTCAAGCCACAGTAAAAAGTGTACCATGTAGGACATTTGTGCCCTCCAAGAAACACGGGCAGTAATAAAAGTATATGTTTCCATCGTGGGTGTTCCCTCCAAGAACACCCGGGCATCTAATGAATTTGTTTGTACCCATCATAGGTATCCCTCCAAGGACACACGGGGCATTTCTGACAATATTATGCGTATGTGATAGTTGGACCAGCAAGGCGCCCAATCCAATCGTAATTCCGACTTGGTATAACGTTCGTTACCCATTGATAGCTAGTCATCCCCGATCGGGGATTGTCAATCCAAATAGATATATCTTATAACATTGCAGCTTACCTCCGAGTAATTAACCAATTCATGCGTCTTAAGCTAAATCCTTTATCATAAATGTATAGTATTGTGTTTACGTTCAAATATTTAACCAAGATTATATCTCCTCGCCGGTGATATATAATGAGTATGTAATCCAAAACAGGTAAACTACCATGTAATGCAGTTGTTAAACAAGCATGTTTCTCAACCATTTAAATTATATGTAAAACATGTAAAACGTGGGTTATAAACCTCACCTCGATGATGAAGAACATTGACAAATAGGCATATTAAATATGCACAACACAATACGGAAGTCGAAAACGGCTCGATCAAGAGGTTGCAGCTTAACTTAACGGTTCAGTTAATAAGACCCATAGCCTAGGATAATGAAGTTGGGTTTCCCGATGGATAGCTATGTCAACGCGACACGTTGATAAAAGATTTAGATTTAAAGTTGTAATAGTTTGGTGGTTGGTTAAATAAATAAATTGAAAAGTAACGCAACGTGTGTAATATATTCTTTATATATTACATATAAAAACAAACTCTTATATAACTCGTACCGTGAGTTATATAACAAATAAAAACAATCCGAAGGTTAATGAAAAGTATATAATATTTTGCAAGTATTATATAATGAGTGGGTGTAAATAATTAACCCAATTAGTTTGACACCAATTCAGTTAATAAAAAAGACTTTGAATAAAAGTAGGTCAAATGTCTTAACGTTTAAATTAAAACAATGATGTTTGTAACATTTATAACCATTTTAAAATTAAAATATATTTTATAATTATATTTCGTTTTTTCTTCGATAGTTTGTGTCTAAAACAGTTGTCTGCCTCGAATTGTAAAAGTATTAGTTTTCGTTCATTGTCGGGGTTTTATTGTATTATTACATGTTAATGTTTTCTTTTTCAAAATATAACTTGGGTCCCCTTATATCCGTTTCTAAATTAATATAAGCTTTATAAATCATTTCTAAACATATAAAATTTATACAAATTCGTCTGACTTCCCGTTTTCAAAACGTTTCCCACATTCATAAAACTTAATGTTTTCCATATTCGTAAAGCTTAATGTTTTCCCTTATTTAATATATATTGCAATTTATTCGGGTTTCCATTTTTCCAACTCCCTCTTGTTTCAGATATAACATATATTTATTCACGTTATTATATCTAAACTCACAAACTAGTAAACATCATATTTATTTAACCATTTTACCACCAATTTATCCGATTTTAATATATATAATATTCCTAATGCCTTTTCTTATTTGATTTTAATTTACCGAACCCTCCCTTTGTGCGGATTCTGCAATCCTAAGCCACCCTTGATGGATGTATCACAGCCAACCTAAACACAACCTTATTGTTTCACGCCTAAACCAAACAAACCAAACCTTGCTGTTAAACAGCCACCAAAACGCACTAACCCTTATTGCTTTCACGTAAACCCATTACACACCCTTAGTCTATGTCTATGTAAACCACAGCACCTAATCTGTTTGACCAGATATAACCAAACGCACCCCTGGTGCGGTTTTCATAGCAAACCCAAACGCACCCCTATCAGTTTTTCTTCTAAAACCCAGAAACCCTCGTATGTTTTTTAACCGTTGTAGATTTCCAAACACACCCTTAGTGTTTTCCAGCAAACCAAACGGACCTTATGGTGGTGGCTGCCACCCAACCGCACCCCATGGTGGTGGCTGCCACCCCAAACGCACCCTAAGGTGGTTTCACAGCCAACAAACACCCCCCCCTACGCAGCCCCTGCTGCTGCTACAACACCAACGCACCCTAATGGTGGTGGCCGCCACCCACACGCACCCTACGGTGGTGGCTGACACGCAACGAACGCACCCTTTGTGGTTGTCGGAACTCAAACCAACGCACCCTTTTTGTGTAAGTATACAAACGGCCCTGTGTGGTGTATTTTACATAGACCAAACGGCACCCCTTTGGTGTTTTTTATGTACAAAACACACGCACCCCTGTACGCGGTGAACCCGCTAAAACCAACTACACCTTGTGGGTGTTTATAACACCAAACACACCGTTGCGGTGGCTGGTGGTTTTTAGAAACTCACGCACCCTAATCTTGCTTGTGACCGAACCTAAGAACAAACGCACCCTTTGTGTTGGTGTTTACCCACCTACGAGCCGCACCTTTTGGTGGTGCATGGGTGGCCGTGCGATGGTGATGATGATGATGACGGTGGTGGTGTGGCTGTGACTGCCGGCGGGAGGGGAAACGGCGAGTGGCGGCGAGTGGTGTTAGGGATCGGGTAGATCGGGTCACGAGGATCATTTTTTGTTTCGGTCGGAAATCTCACCGGAAAAGTTTTTCGGTGGCCGGCGACGGCGGCGGTGGTGGCGGAGGGGTGGCCGGCGGTTGCCGGACAAATTGAGGGAGAGAGAGAGAATTATATATGTATGTGTTTGTATGAGTGGAAATGGAAATTAATATGTATAAAATTTATATATATATTAAGAGAAGTGACAAGCCTCTAAAAGTTCAGGGTCAATTGCGTAAATATTTAGTATAGTTTTGATAACTATCGTTTCGGGACTCGTTTGAGCAACTTAATGGATTATTCAAATCTCGAAACTTGCGCCATTGTTTTCCAAATCATTTTTATGATAAAATGAGTTATTTATTTGATATTATTTATAATTATTTTCTAACATTTTAAAAATTTTCGTTATTTATTATTTAGTGAACCGGTTAGTCTCGTCCGATAAGTAAAAACTAGAGAAAATAATCTTTTCTACCAGTATATTCGCGTTATCACATACGTTTTTCGAATAAATTGTTGACTAATTATTAAAATATTTTTTTATTTAATAAAATGTTAATTAATTGTAAATTAATTATTTTCCCGTTTTTCTAATTCTTGCTCGAGGACATTTCAGGTCACTTTCGTCTGTTTTTAGTGTCTCGGTCAAAACTAAAAAGTTGTCAGGAATGTCGTTTTACATCAAATTGCTTTAGAGTCCGAAATCGTGAAAACGTGATTTAGTGGTTCGTTTTTGATTCGTCCAGCTTATAATAACATATATCTTTTTTCGTGTTTCGAGCCACAAATAGATATAAAAATACTTCCCTTGAGAGAATGTAATTTTAAATATGATTATTATTTAAATTATGGTTCCGAAAATTTACTGGTCACGCTGGTAATTGCTTTTAAGTGACAATGAACGACCAAAAGTCAAAAAGAGTCAAGTCAGATTTCGATAATGTCAGATTAAAATAGTCCTTTATAAATTTCGAAAATTCCGGATGTTTACACTGCATAAGTCAAAAGTATTCCTGGGATCATATTCCCACTAATATTGCCACTGCAGTGATTTGCTTGACCTATAATCAAAAGTTTAATTTTTTTAAGTTAATTTTTGATGGTATACTTAGACACTTAGATGCAATGAAACAGTTTGTCATGTATCCAAGATTTATCTCAATCTTTTTGTCTAACCAGTTAACGAATGTGCCTGTACCATTTTAGACCACTTTCCCATCCATGCTTTGTCTAATAATAGTTTTCTCTTTTATGGTCATAAAAGGGGAAAACAATTTTTCAGGGAAAGTCACGCCTCTGTTTCTAACTTGTTGGTTTCAACCCAACAGGGATGGGGTGGAGTGAAGGTCAGTTAAGCCTCTGAACCACAACCTACACCCTCTCCTCCTCACCCAAGTGAAGCCCATGTTGAGCCTCAATATGACCAATCACCTGGTACTTCAATCCACTATACCTATTCTGATCCCATTCCTGAGGGTTCTGGTGGAAAATTTGGAAGTCAGTCATACAGTGATACATTCTCTCTCAAGGGATAAGTGAGGGTGGCTTGACTCTCCAAAGTGTCTATGATCTCTAGCTTTCATTGTGTAACAGGTACAAGTCAAATCTGCATAAATCAAAATCTTTGGAAGGCAAAGTCAGAAGTTGAAAAATAAGCAGCCAAGCCCTTTCATTCTTATCATAAGCTTGGGCTTAGGGTCTATTAAGAGGAAAGAAACCAACACAAGAAGACGGTCTTGATGTCATCAATAGAGGGAGGAGTGTATTCAAACAAGGGAGGAAAACTGTCAAATCTTCTAAAGGTGCTCCTAGACGTCGTCAATAAATCCACTATGTATTTTTAGCATTGTACGCGTTTGCTTTTAATCGTAATCGTTAAGTTAAATCGCGTAAGCTAAAAATGATCATTCAATGTAAACGGGCATCAAACAATTAAATGTTTACATCAAGCAAGTGTTAAGTAATTATTTTGAGGATAATTATTAACATTGTTCATTTTATTTTTATTGGTTACGTAAAATTTGTTACGTTTCGCGATAAAGTAAGTTTAGGCATTCCCGGAACCACATTAATTAATCTACGCTTCAACAAATGCCTATTATTATTTCCAATGATCAAAAAGTTATAAACTTTACCCATGGTTGTTAAAAGTGACGCCCCATATACAAGAAATAAGCCAAGGTTTATAAATTCTCAAGTATTATACATTACATTTACTTACTTACAACAAAAGTAGAAGTATACTTTCATTTCTTTTCTTTTTACCAAGAATTATGCAAGTAAATATCTAGTGAAACACAACCCTTATTTTCATGGGATGATCCCTACTATTTGGTGACAAAGAAACATAACAATTAAAGACCTAGTACATGTACATTGCAAAGTTTAGTATGGATCCTTTTCTACTTCCCACCCATCCCTTAAGGCATGACTAGTGGTTTTTGACACTAAGTCATACCCTTTTTGACTCAATATTGCCCCCCCTAAGACCATAAGTATAGGTCTTTCTTTTATCACTTAGATAATCTGTTAATTTATAAGGTCATGCATACTACAACACATGTAGAATAAACATACACTAAAACTCTTAAATTGATAAAAACCCAAACTTGTTCTCCCCTTTTCTCTTGCCTTTTGCCACGGAACAAACTCCAACATCACAAAACATCATAATTAAAAATTTTTATTTCTATAACACATACAAGCATTCACATATCATATCTAAGATACCTCATGGGTGTTTAGAAGGATCGGTTTTTTAAGCATTTTCAAGGTTTTTTAAATACGAGGAAAAGCAAGATTAGGGTTTTATGGTTAATTAAGGTTTTCTAATTGTGGAAGCTAGGGTTTAAAATCTAAACAAGGGTTTAAAACATATTTCTCACCATCATACATCACTCTAAGGTTATCTAAAAGTCATCATCTTTTCATAATTATGATTCTATGTGTATATAAGTTCTTTATAGCAAAAATCACCATTTAGGACTTTTAACATGTTAATATAGTGTTTTTACTTGTATTGATCATCATTTTTGTAACTTTTTCATATGTTATTGTGATTGGTATTATCATGAGGTAATGGGATTATAAAGTTTGTAACATGTTGGTTAAGTGTAAAAATGATATGAGAGGTATTAATACTAGGTAAGTAAAGTACATATGAAAGTTTATGATTGAATAGCTTGTTAAGAACTTGTTAACTTGGACAATTTGGACTAATACATGATGGACCTGTGGACTAGATATTATATATGACATTTGTTTGATTTAAGAGTTACAAAGGGACTTGTGCGTGTTAAATTTTTGAATTTAAATAGTATATCAAAATAAAAGTATATACAAAATAAACTTCAAAAAAAATATATTTAGGGACTGTTTTGGCATGAATTTTTAGGCATGGATTTTATATTTTATAAGCATACTACATCTCATGACGATTCCGGGCATATAAGGAACTTGAAAAACCGATCTATAACGAAAAAGATACGTAGTTTACGAGTTTTACGATAATAACCGGAGTTATAAAAGAATTTTTATAAAAACTTGTTATAAAAATTCTACAAACAGAAGGTTTGTATTTTTTTTAAAATACACAATTTTTTAGGATTCCAAAAATAAGAAAAACGTAATTTTTCTACTAAAAAACGAAGCGTTATGAATTAACGCGGTTTATATACTTAAAATGTATAAAAAATACCTTTTATAAAAACTATTTTTATTAAAAGTTATACGGTTTATATCAGGAACATTTCATTTTTGTAACCTCATAAATAAAATAGAACTTTCAATTACGAGATCCGTGCACTCGTAAAAGTACTAAAAACGGAGCTAAAACGAATAAAATACGGCCGTGTTTACGATAATTTAAAGTTTATAATAGTAAATTTATAAAACTTTGACAGTAAAAATTTTTATCATCGGCAGACCCCAAAGATATAAAATGTGATAATTTTGATACACCTTTCAATTACAAATACGTGCTCGAAGGAATCACTAACATCGGGTTTAAAACGAATAAGTTATTACATTTACGGGTTTTATGATCACTAAATCTATATAAATAAATTTATAAACTGATATGAACAGTAAAAGTTACTGTTCATTAGTGGACTCAAACCTAAAAATGTCATATTTTGATACATCGTTCTTAATACGAAAGCGTGGACATAAGAAACGCAAGAAACGGACTTGAAACGTGGAAAGTTATGTCATTTTTACCTAAAAGGTATATTTATAATCGTTTTTTAACTTTATACTATTGATTTTCCACTAAAACTCAATTAGATGGTGATTGCTATATAGATTTATATATGGTTAGTTGTTAACCAATGTTGAATTAGTTCTTATACGACCTATATTGGATTAGGTTGCACTCAATCATTACGTGAACATTGTCTGTGATATACTTGTATATGCCCCAATCAGGTGAGTTCATAGCCCACGTTTTTACATGATTTGTTTTATAGGTTTTTGGGTGAGAAACTTTCCACTGTATTATAATTGGACACAAGCCCGTGGATAAGTTTTACATTATGAGTACGTGTTTCCTAAGTAGCCGAGAAACCTAGTTGAGCCCATTATCATGAACTATCGTTAGGACGATTGTGAGCGCGATCGAATGTTATGAATAGATCTATTGGGATTGACATCCCCGTTCGGGTGATTAGCTATCACTAGGCAAACGAACGTATACCATGTCTAACATAGGATGTTGCGGGTTAGAACATCATCACGGGCAATGTAGGCCATTTATATGGTATTCATTTATGTCGAGCTTCAGTGTCATGAGCTTAGGGCAACGTAATTACATTTATATGATGTATGCATCTGTTGCATTATCATACACTTGGGAAATCTTGTGGTCCTACAATATACGATTTATCAAACCTATGAATTCACCAACATTATTGTTGACGTTTTAAAGCAATGTTTTTCAGGAGGTCAATAAGCACGAGGTGCAAGGGATACATTGGAGGTTTTGATTTGGATATCATGCATTAAAGATTTTGTCGCATTACATTTTGGTATATTGTTATTGGGCTTTTAGAAAATCTTTGTTTTTTGAACAAAATGAACAGTGAAGCTTCAGGTTATGTTAACAAATACCTTGTTAAATCAATGTATCGGTTTAAACGGACTTTTTGTCATTCTATAAATATTCTAGTGTTTATTGATCTATGGAAAGTAACACGCCCCGGACACATTTTCGGCAGAGACCCATGTTGGGGGTGTTACATAACGGTTCTTGTTGATGAGTTGTGTAAATTACATTCTAGTGTTACTTGGGTTTTAGGCTTTGAAGATTTTTCTCGTAGGATGTGCAAGGCTTGGATGATGTGATTTGGATACTTCTTTACACTTGCAACATTTCTATGCTATTATTTATACGCTATGTTTCTAAGCGTTCTTTGTACCTCGATCATATTCCCCGGTCGCTATTATGACAATAACTCGTTTTTTCCCCGCGCTTAATTTTGGAATTTTAATTAGGGTATACTAGACCTTACCGTTGCATATGCAAACAACTATTTTCTCATTACTATGTGGATTGACACTGTTTTACCGTGGAAATGGAAATATGTTTAACCTTTTTAACGTTTCATTTCTTGAAGAGTCTGATGAGGTGGGTTACGTCTTAAGTTACCCTAGAAAACAATTCGTCTCAGGAGAGTCCTTCATACTATAGTTGTTTGGTTTCGTCCATGGCCACTCGCCTGGTAGACTCCTTTGAGTTAAAGATGATGACATTGAGGATGTGAACCTATATTCTTGATAATTTTAGGTTGCTTTATGTAAACCACATGATAACAATCAATCTCGTTTGGTGTTTGTGTTTCGATGAGGTCCTTGTTTGCAGAATATCATTTTTCTCCCCTCTGTGCAAGGTATTTTTTGCGATCGAGTTGAAGTCTTTAGTAACAAAACATGTACAAGTCCAAATACCTTGTGAGAGCGGATTTTTCCTCAACATCCAACTCTTTAGCAATAATGACGGGCAACTTGTTGTCGCCCTCCAAAAATGCATACTCGAGATGGGGAGGCAGTTCCTTGAGTTCAACCTCAGTAGGTTCATCAACGGAAGAATTGGCTGTATTAGTTTCACAGACCTTAAGCTCAGTTCGGACTTCTGGGAGATAAGTTCCTTGACTTGGAGGGGGAAGTGGTGGTTCACTATTCAAGATGGCTTCTAGAATAAGAATGTCCCCCTCAGGATCATAGTAGAATGGATTATATGCTGGACAATCCGGATCATCTGCTAGACCAAGGAAAGAGTCGGCTTCTTCGAGAAGCAGGAAATCACTATCCCCAAATGGAGTTAGGGTAGGAGAAGAAGTAGCAACAATTGGATCATAATACGGAGTGGAATTTCCACTCGCGATTATATCAGTAAAACCAAGAACTTCTTGAGAGTATTCCTCACAAGCCATATCAATGACGTCAATCTTGTTTGCCGTCATGTGAGTGTAATTGGCCGAGTATCTCGAAGTCTGATCCAAATTGTAAGTGATGGCTTCACTTCCTATTCTAAGAGTTAATTCACCCTTGTGCACATCAATCAAAGCACGACCGGTTTTTAAGAAGCACCTCCCGAGAATTAAAGGGACTCGGGGGTCTGGCTCAAAATCTACAACCACAAAGTCGGCTGGAAAGTGAAATACACCAACTTTAACGGAGATGTCTTTTGCAATTCCCATTGGTTTAGAAATTGATCGATCCGCAAGTTCGAGTGTCATGCAAGTTGGAGTAAGATCAGGAAGTGAAAGCTTTTCCCAGACTGAAAATGGCATTAGATTAATGCTAGCACCGAGATCGGCTAATGCTAAGCATTCATCCATCCCTGGAAATTCACAAGGAATCAGGAACTTGCCGGGGTCTCCAAGTTTTCTGGGTAACTTGTTCAAGATGACCGCCGAACAATGTTCATTCATCGAAGTTCGAGCTAGACAGGGTTCATTGGAAGTTCGAGCCACTTCAGTAAGTTTCTCTTTATTCCCAAGTAAGGTTCTTAGAGTCGAGGCGAATTTGGGCATCAAAACAAGAGCATCCGTAAAGCTAATCTCGAAACTCATCTCTTTGAAGATTTCATAGAATTTGTCGATTTGTTCATTAGCTTGATTACGGCTCTTTTCATTATCACGCCTCGAAGGATATGGAAGAGAAACTGAAGGTTTAGTGTTTGGCACGGGAGCAACAACAGGAGCAACAATGGGCTCAAGAACTGGAGTTGTGATTGGTTCAGGACCTACCGGAGGTTGGACGGGTGCTGTACTTTGTGAACAAGAAGGGTGCACTTGGTCCTTTGTCACCTCGGGTATTGGCTTCACTACTGAAGAAGTAGGAATTGGAGGTCCTTGGATGGTAACACCACTTCGGGTAGTGATACCTTTTAAATCTTCCTTTGGGTTGGTAACAGTGTTACCAGGAAGAGTTCCAGAACCGGAAGTAGAAGCTGTATTAGCAGTAACAAATTTTGAAAGCATGTCAGTCAAATTTGCCATTTGGGATTGCAGGTTTTGACCTTGGTTTTGCATGTTTCTCAACACTGCATCATTGGCTGTGACATATCTTTCAAAATCTGTTTTTGACACACCGTGTGTCTGAGGAACGGGGGCTTGATAAGCTGGAGACTGATTAACCTGGGGTCTATGAAGTTGATTCTGACTGAAATTGGACTGGTTAAAATTTCCACCTCTGTTTTGGTTGAAATTGCTCTCCCGGTTTTGGTTAAAGTTATTCCCCCGATTGAAATTGTTAGCATTATTAGCTTGAGAGTTCTGAACGGGTGGAAAACCTGGAGGTCTAATATGATTTGAAACCATTTGAGGTCGGAAATTGGAGCTTACTTGGTTGTAATTAGCTGCAGCGGCTTGTGACACATACTCAGAAATGTTGTCCCGATAAACGTTGCCATGAGTGGCTGGACAGTTTTGGTGAGAATGGGCACCACCGCAAGTAACACAACTTAGCTCAACTGCTTTGACAGGTGCAGGAGCTGGAGCTGGAGCAGAAGCTTGGTTCTTCTTGTCTAAGAGCAATGCTCGGACAATATCCTTAAGTTCAGCAACATCAGATGAAACAGCTTGGGTGGAAGAGTTCGTACTTACCTTGGCAACAACTGCCTTAGCTCGTGTTTGACGAACCTTGGACTTGCTCTCGATGATTTTTAAACATTCGCGAGGCATTTTGTCCAAAAAGTTTCCACCTGCTGCGGAGTTCAATGAATCTTGATCATTAATGTTCAAAGCATTATAGAATGTATCAAGTTGATGCAATTCTGAGAATCCATGGTGTGGACATGCCCTAAGTAGATCATTGAAACGATCCCAAGCCTCATAAAACGATTCATCGAACCTTTGCTGAAATCTGGTGATCTCATTGCGAAGATTCGTCGTTTTAGAGGGAGGGAAAAACTGGTTGATGAATTTGGATACAAGATCGTCCCAAGTTTGAATGGATCGAGGGGGTTCTTTTTCTAGCCATATTCGGGCTGCTCCCTCGATAGAGAATGGAAAAAGCATAAGCTTAATCGTAGCAATTGGAACATTGGGGACCCTCATTGTGGAGGTGATCTTGTTGAAGTAACGGATATGAGCATGCGGGTCTTCTTTGTCATGACCGAAGAACTGTTTGTTCTGGACAAGATTGATTAACCCATGCCTCAGTTCGAAATTGTTTGCCACAATTTCAGGAATAAGAATTGCGTCCTCGTAACCCTCGGTGGGTGCTTGGAGCATCCTGAAATGGGTATTCAATACGAAGAGGTTCGATAATAACTGGCGGTTCTTCTGGTGGAGGACGCTGCTCACGGGACTGAGATCGAGTGCGCATGCACAAAATAGAAATTTAAAAAGAAAATTTACACTAATGTTTTTGGATTTTTGGATTTAAAATATATTCACAGTCTATTTTAAACGGACAAGAGATAGACAACTTAAGCCAAATAATCGATCTTACTTCACGGTAGCTCTCAGAATGAAAAACGCACAGGTGAGCGGAGGAGTAGGAATAGCGCGAAGCTTATTTCTCCTTTCGGGTCGTAGTTCCTAGGAACAACCCTCCTTATACCCACTTTATAGTTTGTCAATCAGAATGAGGTGAGCCGTATATCGTAAGTGACACAGAAGGCAAGTTTTAAATCTTTGGTTCGATTGGGAACTCAGTAGTTCACCGGAACTTATTATGATAATACCTCAGTGGAGAATATTATATTTTGGTATTTTACCAATTAGTGAATTTTAATTTTTATGGAATTTTTTTTTTATATTTTTGATTTTTTTTTTTTTTTTTTGGTTTTTTTTAATTTTTATATGATATGTACTAATAAAAAGAAAAGAAAAATATTTTTGTGTTTTTTTTTTTTTTTTTTTTTTTTTTTTAATATGATATATTAACAATAAGACAAGTTCAGAGGGCTCCAGGATCAAAGGTCGATACAACGTAGCAAATGCCATCCCCCCCGGAACGGCGCCAAAAATTGGTTCGTGGCTTATATATACTTTATATAGCACCCCTAATACAGATCGCTAAAACCGAATGCCTGACCAAAGGCAAAAGGCAAATCCACAAAAGGATAAAATACACAAGATTAGAATCAAATGATAACAAAGATTCCGGAAGAGATATCCCGGGGTCGTATGTCCCAACGAGGCTTGCAATGAAAGTAATCCTGGTTGATGAGAAATTAAAAATGATGGAGAATATTTAGATAAATGATGGAAACACCTGATATAATTACGAACTATAATTTAATTAAATAAAACCTAATTTAATCTACGGGAAACAGATATAGGAAATGGGGATCTTAAAAACAATGGGAAAACGATAATTAAATTTATTGGAAATCCTAAATTAAATCTATACTAAAATAACGGGGACAGAATCAGGTATCGGGGACCTAAAGTAACTAAAATTAAGAAAAATAAATGCTAAATTAAATTAAAATCAAAATTAAATTGCTAATTAATGTTACTTTGAAAATAAAAAAAAACTAAATAAAAACGGAGGTCGTTGAATGCAAACGAAAAGAAACGGTAAAACGCACTCGATAAAAAAAAAACGGTTCTAAACGAACTGAAATTATGACAAACTAGAAACCTATACTAAAGATTATATTTTTCCTAGACACAAAATGACTAAAGAAAAAATTTTATAAAAAAGAAAAATATTTTTTATTAATTTTCTGATTTTTTATGAATTTTTAAAGATTAATAACTAATTAAAACTAAGAAAATAGAAAAAGACAAAAAATAAAAGTTATAAAAATTCTGAAAAAATAAAATTAAATAAAGAAAAAGTTAACAATTCTAAAAATATAAAAATGCCCAAATTTTACTGACTAAATTAAAAGTAATTAAACTAATTAAATTTAAACCTAATTTAATATTAATTAAATTAAATAAGACTAACAGCTTTCATTATAGGGACTAACAGTGAAAGGACAGCAAAGACTAAACGAGTAACACATACAAACAAGGAGAGAACAACTATTGTTCTATAAAAGAGAAATTTAACACTAATGGTCCCTGCACACCAACCCGATTACAAAAAAGGTCCAAAGTGCTTATTATCAAAAAGCTATAAAAGCAAACTTGTAAAGGGGATTATGGTGAAGCTTTTTCATAAAAAGCACATTGCCTGAAATGAACTTAATAAGCCAGAAAAGTAGCTTTTTAGTGGCTGCAGAAGCTCAAAAGCTTATGGCTTATTTTTCATAGCTTATTGGGGCTTAAGGCTACTAAATAAGCTACAACTAATGGGAAACAGTTAATAGGGAGAGGGGAGTCCTAAATAAGCTAAGGTTTCTAGAATAAGCCCTAAAATAAGCTGGAAATGAGATAAGCTATGCTGGCAGATTTAAAAAAAAGCAGAAAAAGTAGACTTTTGAGCTTATATTAAGTTGCCTTAATAAGCTATCTAAGGGATTAAAGCTGCTAAACCTAAAAGATAAACCTATAAGCTATGTTTAAAAGCAATAAGAACCTGTGGCTTAATATTAAATAAGCTAGAAAAGTTGGGCTATTTTATGGTGCTCAGCACCAGGGGAGGGGTAAAACAGGGTTAAGGGGCTTTTTTAACTTATTCCAATAAGCTCATGTGAGCTTTTTACCTAAATCCAACCCAACACAGATTAAAAAGGGATGTAAATGAGCTTATATTCAAATTTTGAACTAATAAAATGGACTAAATCATGCTGATATTAGGACTTGAATTTGGCATTTTTCAAAGAATGTATATTAAAACACTTAAAATTACTTGGTCCATTTTGGTTATGACAGAGCAAAGAGTTCTTTTGAAAAGGCTATATATGACTAAAATAAGCACAAGAAGATGATGCTTAAGCTGTTTAAACAGCTTAAGCTGTTTAACACAATGTGGCTTATAGATTTTTGACAGTTTGATCAAAGGATCTTAAAAAACTAATTTTTTTACTAAAAAGTTTATTATCTAATATAAATAAATAAGCCCACAAAACAAAACACAGCCCAAAGTTGGCTGAGTGAGTAATGACGCTAATTGCAACACCCTTTGACCGCTTTTGGTCTAAACAACACCCAATTAATTTAGAAATTTGGGTTTTTAGCCCTTTTTTAATGAATAAAGGCTGAGAAAATGTTGTTACATAGCAGAGATGCTTAATAACTTAACACATTTTTAACAAGTTTTATACAGATAAAAAGGTTTAAATATAGACTTTAAATTTTTGACAATGCTATATCACAAAAACCTTAACTTTTATTAAAACTGAAGATATTACAACATAAAACTTTTAAAATGAACTGAATTACACTAAATGCTTAAAAGAAAGACTTGAAATTAAAATTAAACTAAAAACATGGTAAAAAAATGGTGTGTGGTCTTCGGCTTGCTCTTTTCTCTTTTATAGCCTCTAAGACTCCTTGGTTTGTGTTTGTTATGAGAGTAGAAAGTGCCTCCAAAGCAATCCTAGCCCTCCATTCAGTTTCTATACCATCTCACCATTGAAGGGGTGCGGGTTTATGTAGATGGCCAACCTGGTTTGCCAAATATCAAGTGGGAGGTGGGTTATAGGTGAAGAGGTAGGCTGGGAAGTGTACTAGGGGTGGTGGATTGGCCTAGAAAACATGGGATGCCCGGTTTGGGTTTTGGCGGGTAAGAGGGGAGGTACAGTTATGGGTGCAGGTTTAAAAGAAAAGTTTGGGGAAGGTGCAATAGCACCCCCCCATCTGGACTCCTATATTCGATGTCATTTCGACCCTAAAAAAACGGCCAAAAACAGTTATAAAACAACTTCCAATTAAACACATTTGGTCCCTGTGGTTTTTATAACAAAAGAATAAAGGAGTTTGAAAAATTGCAAAACCAGCCCTTGTGTTTATAATTAAAAGAGAAATAGAAAGGTTTTGGTAAATTGCAAAACCAGCCCTTGTGTTTGTATTTTTTCATTTTTCTTTATAAAACAACTTTTAAAAATGACAATTTAGGTCCTTAGGTTTTAGAACGAAGGGTTGAGGGCTTTGTTAGGCTTGGGTTGTGGGCTTTGTATTGGGCCCAATTGAGTGTGTCTGGGCCCAATAAGGTTTAGGCTTATGTTATTGGGCTTTTTAAGCTCAATAAGGTTCAAAGGGGGTTTTGTGTGTAATAAGGCTGAGTTGGCTGTTCAAGGGCTAGATCGGGCCGTCAAAGTCTTCACAGTCCTCACTGTCAATTTGGTACACAAATGGCTGTTGGTCATGATTGAGGGCCCAGTTTGGGTCTCACAGTCTCATTAATATACTATTGAGCCTTTCCGGCCCATCAGATGGGTTTAGATTGCATCCAATAGTAGTTTTCAGTTCCTCCGGCTATAAACGAGACGGAGAATCCCGGTTTGACTGCTGATTCTTCAGTATTGACTCTGACTTTGGGCATTTTGGACTTAGGCCTTGATTTGCACACTGGTCTTTTCCATTCCATCTCAGTTTTGTCATTTTGGCTTGGGTTTTCTGTCTTTTGATGAATATTCACTCCTGCACCAATACAAATGCAAAACAAACATATATTTGGCAGTTTTTTTGTCTGTTTTTGGTCATTTAAGCTCGTTTTTAGAGGTAAAAGATATGTTGTAATTATGCCACTATATCAGTACCGAAGATTCCGTGGCGGAAGGGGAGCCGTTTGAAGTTAGATCCGATGGTACGAAATGTCTGAAGGGACGAGTATGGTTACCATTATTTAGAGGATTGAGAGACCTAATCATGTTGGAATCTCATAAATCAAAATATTCCATTCATCCCGGATCGGATAAAATGTACCATGATTTGAGAAAGTTATACTGGTGCGAAGAATGAGAAAGCTGATATTGCTCATAATGTCATTGTAAGTGCTTGACATGTGCTAAAGTCAAGGCTAGAACAACCCAAAAGGCCGTCAGGATTACTTTCAGCAGCCAGAATGCCCTGTTTGGTAAATTGGGAGAGAATTACAATGGATTTCATTACAAAGCTTTCCAAGACCACCATCCTAGATAGATTCAATTTGGGTCATTGTTGATCGATTAAACTAAATCTGCTCACTTTATTCCGATGAATGAGAAGTAATAAAATGGAGAAGCTCACTCGATTGTATTTGAAGGAGATTGTTTGTAGGCACGGGGTGCCTGTGTTGATTATTTCAGACAGAATACCCTCGTTCGCGTCAAGGTTTTGGAGATCGCATTAAAAATCTTGTGGGGACAAATTTAGGATATGAGCACCTTCTTACCGCTCCTAAACTGATGGTCAGTAGTGAAAGGACGATACAGACATTGGAAAGACTATGTTGCGTGACTTGCGTGAGTGACTTTGTTAGGGCTAGGATAAGCCACTTACCTTTGGCTGAATTTCATACAATAATAGTTATCGACGCAAGTATTAAGCCGCACCTTTCGAAGCCTATACGGAAGGAAATGTAAGATCTGCCTGTATGTTGAGTGAGGTTGAGATGCCCCAACTCGACGGACCAGAATGATTCGCGAACGAATAGAGAGATTGTGGCAAATCAAGAACCGATTATTGAATGCTCGTAGTAGACAGAAAAGTTATGCGGATGTGAGACGTAAACCTTTGGAGTTCAAAGTGGGTGACAAAGTTATGCTGAAAGTATCACCGTGGAAAGGTGTTGTTGCGATTTGGAAAACGGGGAAATTGTGTTGGGGTGGTTGGGGCGGGGGGGGTGGGGGGTCCCCCCGTTATAAATTCTACCATTGTTCAAGATTTGTATCACGCGGTGTAGTGGTGTTGTTTTTTCGGGAGGCATCTCACATGCTCCAAAAAATCTGCCGGTTTGCTGTTTTGCCCGAGAGCTCAAGAATACACAATACATTCCATGTATCTAACTTGAAGAAATGTCTATCAGACGAAGATCTGGTTATCCCTTTGGATGAAATAAGGATCGACGAGAAATTACATTTCATTGAAGAACAAATTGAAATTGTGGATAAAGAGGAGAAACAACTCAAGCAAAGTCGAATCCCGATAGTTAAAGTTCGATGGAACTCAAAGCGTGGACCGGAATACACTTGGGAAAGAGAAGCGCACATTGGAAGAATACCCACGCATTTAGACATTAACAAGAAAAGGCAAGAAAATTGATCGATCATTCAAGGACGAAGATCCCTTTTTAGGAAGGAAGGCTGTGACAATCCGTCAATTTCAGGTCGTTATTTTATTCTCGATTCTTAATATATTTTCATTTTTATTGAAAAATAAATGGAACTCACGGAAAAAACAGGAAAAATTAGGGCTTTACAATTGTAATTTTACGGCGACTTATACCAAAGAAGTCGGCGAAATCCTACTAAGCATCGACGTTTATAATTTTTCAAAAATGCCGTAGAAATATTTTTATTTCATTCGTTTTTATTTTTCGTATTGCGTGCATTTTCTTTTTGTACCTTACGTAAAATTATTAAGAACAATGTTTATAATTATTGTTCGTCTAGTACCGTACGTAAACTAAAATTTTAAGAGAAGTATCATGATTTTCGTAGAACTATTTTTAACGTTTGTCGTATTTTTACCTTCGTTTGGTTTTCGCCTGTAACGTTCGTTTTAATTTTTACGTTAATCACCCGTTAGCCCTCAAAACTTTACCTACCTATCTAAAAAAATTATACTAACCAACTTTAATACTAAAAAATTAACAACAAATTGGTGAAGTTATCACCTCCTTGTGATGTGTCAAGACTTGAAGCAAAGACTAGGACACTTGTCCTAGTCAAATGCATGTCCAACTCTTATAAAAACTAACTTTGACTATTCTTCACACACACAAACCATTTGATAACCCAAAAATCTGCATTTCCTCTCTTGCCACCTCTATATTACGGAGCCAAGAACACACAACACAAACACAAATTCACAAAAATTTACAAAGATCAAAATATTACTAAGACACTATTTAGGATGTTTCCTAGGATAACACTACATTTTGAACATGATTTAAAGAGGTTTTTCAAGAAAGTTTTCACACATTAGGGGCTGAAGTTATTGAAGATTTTATGGAGTCAATTGGGTCATAAAAAGGTGGTGTCAAAAATATTTGGGTAAAGATTCAAGACTTGGTGTGAAGGAGTCATTTTGTTTTGGGTGATAAGCCATAACACTAAGCTTAAATGAGCCATAAGGCCTTATTGGGCCACTAGGCCCAATGTAACAAATTGGACTCTATGGACTTAGCTTTAGGCCCAATCCACTTGGACCTAACTAATGGGCTAGGACCTGGTCTTTGAGTGATAATATCAACTTAATAACTTAATGGGCTTGCTTAATGGGCCTATTGGGCTTTTTGAGCTAATTTAGACAATACTAGTAAAATGGCTAATAAAAACAAGTTAAAAACCTAGAAAACTCTAAGTGTGAAATAAATATGTTGCAAGAGCATGATCATCATATAAACTACATGTATACATATACTTATTTAATTTATGAGTTTTCGTTAATTTTTATCGACTAGAAACCTAAGACCCGTTACAATTTGTATAGGTCTTGGTTGATTGACGCGCCTACTTCCGAAGTTTTTATTCATCGATATTCTCATCCGACATCACTAAGTGAGTTCATAGCCTCGCATTTTTACACTTTAATTGTTTTATAAACCCGCGAGGGAGATAACATGCTTGTTTTTAAAATAGAACACAAGGGAGATTGTATGCTAGTTGCCTCGATTATTATTATAAGTTAGCTTAACTCGCTAGATAAAAGACCTGCGGAAATCATGAATTGTTAACTACCGGGAAATGGTAGACGCTTATACATGAAATAGTACTATTTGGAGGCTGCCACCTCCAATCCGTGACGACTGGCTATCGTCAAGTGTCGGGAATATGACACAACGGATGCGTTGTATAGAGAATAATATGCACTCATAGCGAGGGTGTATAGTGGGCATTTTGTATTGATATGGTAACGTTCGATTCATGAGGCTTATAATAATCCCCCTATAACGTTGTCTGATCCACATCGTTATATCCTGAAAATTTTGAGAAATGATACTTGTGTTCGGAGATTAGATGTTGGGAACCCCAACATATTTTTATGGTTTTTATATATAAACCCTATGGATTCACTCAACATTATTGTTGACGTTTTAGCATGTTTTATCTCAGGTCCTTGAAGGTAATTCGGCGATGGAGAATTTGGTTGTCGCTTATGGAAACCTAAATGTTTTGAAGGCCCATTAAATAAAAGTCATTCGAAGATGATTTGCAAAAATGTTGTATGAATTATGAAACAATTTGGGACCTATGATGTAAACTTTTATTTCGAATGAATGTATTTAAAAACGTCTCTTTTCGAGTCGTTTTCTATGCTTGAGTTGTTATATTATGACGTAGCACCCCAAATGACCCTTCCGCTGAGACATATAAAAATGGGGGTGTTACATTTTGTGAATTATGTCTTGCAGGTACCGGATATTTAACAAATGGACGAAAACAATGGCAAAACAACAAAACTGAGCACGGGAATGGAATGAGCACGAAAAATCAAAGCCGGAGGCATATTCAATTTTAATGGACCAACCCGTACCCATTTAATGGGCCGTGTCAGCCCATTAACTTTGTATCTTTACAAACACTAAGCCTTTTATAAGTACTAAATCCAAGACCATTAATCTTATCCTGTATACCTAGTCTAGGTCCAACTTATAACCAAAAGCCCAAATCCAAATACACGGTCAACCCAAGTTATAAAAGGTCAAATTTCACTGTGCATCTCTTTCACTTTTTCCCTCCCACTCCTTTTATACACACACAGGGTAAAATCATTCACCCACAAACACGTATGCTTCTAGAAGACCAAGTTTGCCATCTGACACGTCTGCCACTTATGCCACGCTGGCGATCCTCAAGCCTCCCATTGGCTGTTATACGTGGAGAGGGGATCAAGGGTTCAGATTTGATGATTTGATGAAAGATTTTGATCAAGAGTCAAGATGTGAGATGGGGGAGCGTCTCAAAGGGCTAGAAGCTTCACCTCTTCCTTATAAATAGCAGGCAAATCACACAGAAAAGATCATCTAGGGTAGAAGTAGCTTAGGAGTAGTGTAATTTAGCTCTTTTTAGCTTATTAGTGTAATTTTAGCTTATTGTTCTTTCTTTAATGTAATTTTCTTTTACAAAAGCTTGTAACCTCTTTTTAAGATTAATAAAAGTTCAATTTAAATTTTGTCTTGATTATGTTTACTCTTTAAGCAATCATGTTTAAGTTTGTTTTGATATAAGCCAATAAGCTCTAAATCCTAATAAGCTAGTTCAATTCAGTTTAGCTTTCTAAAAGCTAAACTGAATTTGCTACTCACCAAACTTCCTCAAAATTACCTCAGCTTATTTTTAGAAGATAAGCCAGGCATGGATGGGCTTATGAACAATACCAGCTTATCTATGATAAGCTGGAGCTTGTTGATTTAAGCTCTATAGAGTATTTAAGGTCCATGTTTAGCTGGGACAAAGGTATCTTCCCTTTTCTTTCATTTAAAGCTTAATTTTTGTGTTGCTTATCATTTTGCTTATTTCCTGCTTATTATTGCTTATAATGTCTTAATTTGTCTTTATAAATGCTTTTTAGGTTAATGTTATAGCTTAAATGTCTTTAGGATCTGGTTTCATCTAAACTGTCTTATTGGTGCTTAAAACTATTTATTCTAGTTTGCTTATCTCGGGGTGATTATAGGATAGGTGGGGAGGCGGGGGGGTAGGATCGGGAGTGGTTTGTGATTAGGTCATGTTATTGAGTCCGGGTCTGATGCTCTAGTAGAGATCTATGCAGTATGGAGATTATACTTTCAGTTTGGATGTTGAGTGGGACACATTTTTCCATCGTTACTAGAGTATTGTGAACTCTCTGGAGCCGATTGAAATTCAATTTCCTCGACCTCAAGAAATGCTTTTAAGGGATGCTAAATAGAATACTATAGGTGATTATGAAAAGTAAAGATGGCATTTGAGCTCTCAGATTTATCAAGATCACAACTACAGAAGTAGAAAAAGTGTTTTGGGGATAACATCCTCCTGATGAATCAAGATACTGAATAATAAAAGAAACTTTGAATGATTAAACAAGTGATATATCAAGTTTAGGGGAGAATTATAGAATTGAAGGCTTCTGAAGTTACTACTGTTAATTTTGGAAGTTAATACTGCTGGTTCAAGATTGTGCTACTGTTGAAGTTTAAAGAAAATAGTCTAAGTTATTAGTACTGCTAGCTATAATAGTTAGTGCTGAGCCATAAACATTGTTTAGTACTGCCAGTATAAGTTACCTACTATTAATTTTAAGACTTAGTGATGTTAGTCTTTATAGTAAGTACTGCATTATAATATGCATGATTAAATTAGGAATAGATATGCATTATCATTATACAAACTTTTGTTATGCCCAATTAGGGTTTCCTTTGGTTTATAAAATGAACCCTAAGGCAAGATCAAAGATATATCGTCTTTCATGTTTATCATAGCTTCAAGGTTGTAAGAAACCTAACACTGTCAAAGAGTGTTCGTATTAATATATTGGAGCTTATTGTTTTGGTTATATTTATGTGTGTTAAACATTCATTACTGTTATTCTTCTTAGTGGTATAAACTAGATTCCGCATAGTTTATATCATACACTTAAAGTTTCATTCTTAGTACTTTTGGATTTATCCAAGGATACTAAACCTTACATCAAGCTAAGGAGTTCAAGATATGTTCATTGGGATCAACATTTAGCTCTTGTTTTTGAGTTTCATTGATTTTCATGTTTCTTGTGTTAAAATACATGTTGTTGTAGTTGCTATAGCCTTCTAGTACTCATTGGTGCAAAAGAAGCCAAGTCAAAACGTTCAAAAAGGTGAATTTTAGGTGTTTTAAGGTGTAAAAGTTCGTATTTCTTTGCAGCGGTTTGGTATACTGTGTTCTATTGTTCGTAGCGATTTGGTGTACTGTTTTGGCGGTTTGTCAGGAAAGTATACTATTTTGGTGGTTTGTCAGATCGTACACTGTTCTAGCGGTTTGTCATTTCTGACAGCGGTTTGTCTTATTAGGCAGAGGTTTGTCAGTAGTGGTTTGTCCTCTAGTGTAGCGATTTACTAGTAGCGATTTGGTAATTATAGCGGTTTGATCCGTAGCCGTTTACAGGTTTTTGAAGACTTTTTCTCATATCAATTTGGGAAACAAACCTCTTCCAATTTCATTTCTTGGTAGTGGTTTGGTGTTTATTCTTCATAGCGATTTACCACTTCTTTCTAGTAGCGGTTTGGCAGATTAACTAAGTAGCGGTTTATAGATAGCGGTTTGTTACAGGTTTTTTGAAGATTTTTCTCATAGCAATTTGAGAAACAAACCTCTGGCCATTTTTCTTCATGGTAGCGGGTTGGTATAATTTCTTCATAGCGATTTGACAGTAGCGGTTTAACAGTAGCGGTTTGGTGTTTCTTCTTCATAGCGGTTTACCATTATCTTCTAGTAGCGGTTTGGCAGTTTGTTTTTGTAGCGGTTTACCATCCGTAGCAGTTTAGAGGTAGCGGTTTGTTATAGGTTTTTGAAGATTTTTCTCAAGGTCTTTTGGGAATCAAACCTTTGCCATTTTTCTTTGTGGTAGCGGTTTGGTATAAATTTTTCATAGCGGTTTAACGGTAGCGGTTTGACAATAGCGGTTTGATTACTATTCCAGCAGTTTGGGACACTGTTTTGGAATATTGGACCACTTTGGAATTTAGACTATTTTTCAAACTTGACTAGCGTAACAAACTCAAACAACAAAACACTTAAACAAACATCACCACTTTTAACATACAATCTCTAATCATTGTTCGATCAACTTAAATTATTTCACAATCAATTAAGATGGCTAATTGGTATGTGCTTAATTACACATACCTTTTACCTATAAAAACGAGCTTAAATGACCAAAAACGAACATAAAATGCCAAATATATGCTTGTTTTGTGATTTATGTTGTGCAGGTAACGAATATTCACTAAAGGACAAAAATCAAGCCAAAACAGACAAAACCGAGCACGAGATTAGAAAGAGCGTAAAAAGTCAAAGTCAAAGTTAAAAAGTCAAAGTCAAAGTCAACAAGTCAAAGACGAAGCCGAATCCTAAAAAGTCTTAAATGGGCCAACCCGTACCCATTTAATGGGCCGGGTCATCCCATTAAGACTTTACCTATAAATCTTATAAGATTTAAAAGTCCATTATAAAAAACCTAAACCCTTTAATACATAACCGGCCCAATCCATGAAACAAAATCCCATTACCATTTAAACCATAACAACCTTAACCCCCATTTCACCGTTAGTCCTTAAGGTTTTACATTGTTAGTCCTTAAGGACTAACATGGTTAGTCCCTATACCCATAACACCAATAACCCCGTTACCTTGTTATCCCAAATCATACCAAAATAGTTTTCCCGCCAAGACACTATTCATGTGTCACTGTCATTTCGACCTCTGCACCCCATGACAAAACTATCACCCTCCCAACTCAACCCCGCTCCACTAAACACCAAATGCCACCTTGGCAATCCTCTAAATCCTCATTTGTCAAGGATTGAAGACAAAGAACCATTGGCTAAGATGATAGGACTTGGAGACCAAGCAAATTTGATGGCTAGGATGGATTTTGGACTTCTCTCACACAAGAAGAACACCCTATCACCTTCTCACAGAACTAACACATTTAAAGACCCAAACCCCAAGACTTTGTTATCTCTATAAATAGGACCTTTGTAAGCCCTTGAGGAGGTGTGAATTTTTCAGCTTATAATTAAGTTTTTTAGCTTATTGTACTTTTTCTTAAAGCTTTGTACTATTTTTAAGTTTAATGAAAATTTAAGTTTTTATGTTAAATCATGTTTTAAGTTAATGCCATTTATGTTTTAAAAACATTTGATAAGCTCACATAAGCTCTTTTTATCTCATACATAAGCTGTTTACTTAAGCACTATAAGTTTTTCAATAACTTATAGTGTTTAAGCCTTTTTACCAAAAATCACTCAAAAAATCTATATGAATGATAAGCCAAACCTGGAAGCTGGAGCTTGTAGACAAAGCTCTTAAGAGCTTATTTGCCCTTGTTTAGAGCAAAGGGCTTTGTAAGTCTTTACTTTTCTCATTTCTTGCTTAAAAAATGCGTATTGCTTATTACTACTGATTTACTGTCTTTTAGTGCTTATAGTTGCTTATTAATGTTGTTTATTTCTTATTTATGCTTTCTTACTGTTTAAATGTTCTTTGTTAATCTCTTTTCTTTAAAACTGTCTTAAATTGCTTTTAAACTGCTTATTCTTAGTTGCTTATTTTAAGTGCTTATCTTTGTGTTCTAAGTGCTTATTTGTCCTTAATTTACTTTGTGCTTAATCTATTTTGAGTTTTACTAAGTGTTCTAAGTCTGTTTGTAGTTTAAAATGGGTTTTGAATATTTAAAGGAGTGTTTGGGTCAAGCAGTAGTAACCCATGTTACTACTGTTTGATACCACTTGGTTTTCAAAACTAAATTTGATAAGCTCTTTTAAGTTGTTTTAAGCAGTTTTCAAAAGTTTTAAAAGACTAAAATTGTTTTTTAAGGTTTTGTCTACAAGATCTCTTAATCTGCGGACTTAGAACTTTCTCAAACTGTTCTTATTTGATTTTTGCTTAAAGATTGTTTTAAGGTTTTGGTAATGGTTCTTTTAGAGTCTAAATGCAGTAGGATAGGAGTAGCTTAAGTATGCATGTATCTTGGGTTTTTAGTATAAACCTGTCATAGTTTTCATAGTTTTCTTTTCAAAGTTAAAAGTCTCTTTTTCAATCTTAAATTTAGATTAGTTAAAGTTGCTTTTAGAGTTTAAATTTAAGAGCATAAGCTCATTGGTTGTCACTCTAAATCTGTTTTAGCTTATTTCATATTTTGAACTTATTTTACTAGCTTAATCTTAGGCCTGCACTTTGCCAATTGTCTTAATAAAAACAAAAAAAAACTTAATATATACTGAGTTATCAGCCCCTTTTCATAAGCCTTTTTCATAGCTTATTTAAGTTTCAAACTGCTTATTCTTTGTTGATTCTTGTAGTTTAATGTATAAGCTTGATGGTCCTTTTGGTCTTTAAGCCATAAGGATAGCTTAACTAGTTTAAAAAGAAGCTCAAAAAGTGCCCTATAGGTTGTTTAAGTACTCTTTTTGGCCAAATTGCTTATTAACTTATTTGAGCTTTTCAACTATTAGGATTGCTTAAACTTAGTTTAGATATGCTTATTAAGTTAGGATTAAGATGCTTTTAGCTTATTTTTCTTTTCCTTTAGCTTATTAAACCCAAAAAGCCAAAACAGTTAGCCTTTTAGCCTTTTTAGCTTTTAAGTAATATGTCACCCTTTTAGAGCTTATTTCTAGCTTATTTTTGGTTTTTATTAAAAGTCATCTTTCAAAAGTTGTTTATTTTCAAGTTTTAAAGCTTTTTCCAAAAAGTAAATTTCAAAAATAAAAAAACTAGGGAAATTAGGAAGTCAAGGGTGAACAAGGCTCGAACCCAAGACCTCCACAACCTCAACCTAGTCTTTACACATACTCTCTACTACCAACTGCCCTAGGGTCTTTTTCGATTATTACCTTTCACCATTTAATATTTTATGGACCTTTATGGCAGTTTAGGCAATACCCTTTTAGTCTTATTTCCAGCTTATTGAGATAAGCTGGTAGTCCCGTCTTATTTTTCTTAGGTTCAAAATAGTTCAAAGTACTTTTCGTGATTTTTTTAGATTTTTATAACGTAGTTTAATATTTTTAATATTTAATTTAGATTAAAACAGTTTTTAATTCATAATAAATAAAATAAAAGTCAAAAAAATATAATTCTTTTTTCTAAAAATTTTATTAATCATTTAGGACTATTAAAAATTAAATTTGCATTTGTAGGGTTAAATTTGTAGAATTTAGGTTTTTAAAGAACGGGATTTGAATCCCGTTATCGTTTTTCGTGTTTTAGTTTTAGTTGCTTTCGTTTTAGGTTTTCCTTTACTTGTTTTTTGCATTTAAAATTTGTAGAAATTAGAATCCCAAATCAAATATTGATCCATTCGAAACATGCTCAACGAACATAATCATGATTTCCAATTCACACACTCCCTCGTCGAGAAAACGACCACAGGAAGGTTTTTTTAGGGTTTTACTTTGGATAAAAGTGAATATCTCCTTCTTTAAAAGCCTTACGGAATACTTACTCTCTCCTTTTATTTGATATTTAGTTATATATATATATATATTACATATATATTATATATAGCTAAAATAGCAAATCAATTTTTGGCGCTGCTGCCGGGGAGGTTGTGAAACCATCATTGTGTACGTTTGAAGATTAGTGTTTGAAGACCCTTCCCCGTGAATTTGTCGCTTTCATTTGTGAATATTTTCAAGTAATCAAAAATATCAAAAAAATTTGAAAAACAACAAAATCAACTGTTGTGTCACTTGTGATTTCGGCTCACCTTTAGATTACAAACTATAAGAGAGGTATAAGGAGGGTCGATCCTACGAACTTCGACCCGAAAGGAGAAGGTTTTAAAACGCTTCGCGCTTACCCCGCATCCCCTCCGCTATCTTTGTTCGTTTTCTAAAGAGCCAACCGTACAACTGTTCATTATCGGTTACCACAAATATTTTACTTTCTTATGTATTTTGGCTATAATAATCTCTATATCCTCTTTATACATCTAATTCTTATCTTTTTACCCTCTTTTTCGGTTTTAAAATTCCCAACATGTTCTTGTATAACCATCCTGGTTTCTCGTGTTTATGAAGGTCGTTTAAATGGTGGAAACTGTCCGAGGCTGTAGAAGTGTAAGCTCCAAATGAGTTTGTCTAGACCAAAATCCATATTCATATATAATGAAACACCGTGAACTACTCAACCAACCTGCACAGCCCCAAAACAGACATACTCAAGTGAATTTTGGAGGGAACTCCTCATATCCGGGTTTTTGATTGTCAAACAGGAACACACCCGTCTTTGATCAAGGTCCCTGTTACAATCAAGACTTTGATTTTAACCAACCTCCACATTATTCTCCGAGTCAGCCCCAGACATATTCTTGTGAGTTATGTGGGAACGATGCTCATTATGGTTACGATTGTCCGCCTCAAGTTCCGTTTATCTCTAATCCGGACCCGTGTATACAATTAAGACTTTGATAATTTTCCACAAACTTCACCTAATTTTCAACACAATATCTTTGTTTGTGAAAACAAAACTGCGGGGGTCCTCATGAGACTTTTCAGTGTCAACCGTTGAACCAAAATTTCTATGAACCTAATCATTGCTATAATTCTAATTCTTTCGGTTTTGACCAATTCCCAACCCGAGTTTCCCGTCATTCATCAACCTCCTCAAGCAACGAGTACGGAAATGTTGCAAGCTAGAGAATACCTAATGAACACTATACAAACCTTTTTAAAGAAGTTTAACCGTATATCATTATTTTATTTTTATTTTTTTTTTTTTTTTTTTAGAGAAACGCCAAAGGTTTTATTGCTAGCTTGGGAGAATTTTTTTGAAATTAAGCATGCTTGTGGAAAAAAGCAACATCAACCAGAGGATATACAAGATTTGCTTCATAAACTTCTTAAAGATGTGCAAATTATAAGTGAGGAGCTGGCAGATTATATTAATACTCCGAACTGGAATTGTCTTCCCTTCTACGATGATGATGACGAAAAAAGAGTAACTATTGCAATCACACTCGTCTTAACCAGACTGAGGACCCGATAACTCTCTAAGTAATGGGGGACGAAGCATCTTAGCACTATTCTCAGAAACACAATTAATGACGAATTTAATTAAAGTCTAGTGTTGAGAACTTGTCCTAATCCCAAGTGGTCACGAGAATTTTTCCGATATCGAAATAGTTGTGATGTGCCATCTTGTTATGAATTTTATGACATTCTCTAATCTTCTCTTTAATGTTCACGACGATTTTCCTCAAGTTACGAACGATCATTTTCCTGATAGGACCGTTCAAAGGAAATTTATTCGAACTCTCTTTTTGATGAAGAAATCATTTCTACTAATATAGATCCGCATCACTTTAATGTCGAGTCTGATCTTATAGAATCTATGCTTAATCAAGATACTTCGATTATTCTTTCCATAAGAACTATTCTCTTCTCGAGTATTTCGTTCGTTGAACTCAGCTCATGTCCGATTTAATTCCATCGAATTCTCTCTTCTACTTCGAGGAAGTTCTTCTCCTAAGATCGATTCGTCTTATTGAGAATTGTTGTATGATAATTCATCTTCTCGACCTCCGGAAGAATTCAATTCTAAAAATTCGAATGCTATAATCGATTCTGTCTCTCTATCTCTTATCCCTATTGAGGATAGTGACTCTCTTATGGAGGAGATCGATTTATTTTCCTTACTCTGGATGACTCGATTCCATCTCGGGCATTGAGATGGATTACCATGACTCAAAAGGGATATCCTTTCCTTGAAGAATTGCTTAGCAATGATTCCTTTTCACTTCCTGAAAATGAGTCATTTCATTTTTATGTTCCATCATCCCCTCGTCCTCCTGCAAAACCACCGGATGATGATGAAATTAAGAAGCCCGATACAGAAGTTTTGACTGCCAAAGTGGTGGGTGATATTTCTGAACTTGATGTTCATGTGCCTAATGTTTTACTCACCCTTCCAACCTTTCTCCAATGTTTTAACACTTCTGCTTTATTTCATCTGCGAAAATAATGACAAGTTTTCAATCCTGAAATTCTTAGCTTCTAATTGGGGGAGTTTTTGAGGGAAGTGTCGGTGAGTGATGTGAGATTAGATGCCGATACGATTTATGGTAGAGCTCAGCAGACGAATTAGGAGTATTTGTAGATGTTGGATGTTGATAGACTGGTTTATAGTTTTAGGGAAACTGCTAGTTTGCCGAATTTTGAAGTGGCGTATGGTGGTTGGGAGGCTCCAGATCAAGAGCTTCGTGGTCATTTCGTAGGTTCGTTTTCTTTTTCTTCAGTTTATTTTGTTGCTCTTATACTTGTGCTCATTAATTTTATGTAGTTGCTTATTGAGTTATAACTTTAGCCTCTGTTTGGTAATAGTTAGATTTCGTGTATGGATTTGTGATGCTTATTGAGTTATAACTTTAGTTTTCTGAAGAAAAAAAAATTCTATACGGTTTGCATCCTTAATGTGTAAACAAGAATATTGACAATTTCATCAAATGAGACCGGTTGACTGGTACATGAATAATTTTTTAATGAGATTATAGTTGTTGTAAATTGTGTTGCTAGTTTGACCCAAAAGAAAGTACTAGGCTGATCTATTTCTAGTTTGCAAAACTTCACGAGTCGTATATCTTGTATTGTATGTGCTCATGGCATGAGTCTAAGAATTGCTAGTTCCCCTTTTATCATGGTAATGTCTCTAACGATAACATGTATTGCAAAAATGAAGGGCATTACTTGAGTGCCTTAGCTCAAATGTGGGCTAGCACTAGTAACGATACTCTCAAAAAGAAGATGACAGCTGTGGTATCTGCACTTGTTGAGTGTCAAGAAAAAATAGGTACAGTGTATCTATCTGCTTTCACATCTAAAATTTTCAATTGTTTTGAAGCTATTAAACCAGTTTGGGCTCCATATTACACCATTCATAAGGTATAACTTCAATGGACTGTTAGTTTCAAGATAAATATAGTATGAAATTTGTTTATGTAATGTAGCTTATTTGTTTATTGTGACAGATAATGGCTGGTCTAGTGGATAAGGTTTTTACACTGTGATGCGGTATTTTGATATATTGTGATGCACTAGTATGTTTAGTGAATCACACCTGACAATTTAGTGCATCGGAGTTTCATTTCTAGTACATCACTTTTGTTTAATTTTAGTTCATCACGTAGCCTAGTGCATCATAGTGTCATATTCAGTGCATCATAGTGTCATATTCAGTGCATCACATTGCCTGAATGTACTGCATTACAGTTTTATATCAAGTGCATCACAATGTTAATATATCATGTTTGTGCTTTTTTGTAGGTTGAATTTTGTAAGTCTGAGATGAAGGTTGTAACTACAATTCCAAGACTTGCAAATAGGCAGCGTCGGCATCGAAGAAACCAAAGCAATCAGATCTTCCAAAAAGAGCTCATTTGGGAGAATCCATATGTAACACCCCTATTTTGATAAATATAGCAGCGAAAGCTAATCTGGGGTATTACTTCATGAATCACAGGCACAATCATAGAAAACGACTCAAAAGAGACGTTTTTAAAAGATACGTTATCATTCATTTAAAATCAGAGTTTTACAAAGGCAGGTCCCAAAATCTAGAAACGTAAAATATAAATGATAACAAGTTTTAGCCATCTTCAAGTCCATGTCACTCCATGCCATAAGTTGCTCAATTACCTAGGATAAACATGCATAAAAAGGGTCAACACAAAGGTTGAGTGAAATTCATAGGTTTGAAATGTAATAGTTGAATACAAGTTATCATAAAGGAAATATTTGCATTGCAGGGACAATTATCATGGAGAACATTATTATTATGGAGAACAGTTGAATGCAAGTCATCATAATGGTAATAATTGCAATGAATACAATTATCATGGAAAAATGGTAACATTATTATTGCATCTAAGCTCATGACACCAATACGTTAACATGGACATCACCGTAGTGACATTGGTTGGGGAACAGATGTCCCCGTGGAAAGGTAACTTGCCAAGGTTACCCATTAGGTCAAATATAGTGCGTTTGGCTACCCTATGAATGGGTATACAAACGGGAGTCGTCACCCCCAATAGATCTATTCACAATATTCGCGCTCACTCGTAAGCAATTAATGGTTCATGATATGGAAATAATGGCACTGGAAGCTACTTAGGCAATAATATATCTGGATAGCATACATGTCTGGATAGCATACATTTAGAAAACACTTGTATTCATGGTTTAAGCATGTATCCCCCTTACGGGTTTATAAAATATAAGAGATTTGAAAGTGAGGCTATGAACTCATTAAGTCTTTGAAAAGTAATCACATTGTTATAAAATAAATGAGTATGTAAAAGAGTTTGTAAACAAGCATGTATCCCCCTCGCGGGTTTATAAAACATGTAAATAAGTAAAGGCGAGGTTATGAACTTCACCTTAACAGAATAGGGAAATCTGATTGATGGCAAAAGTATATCAAGTGAAAGACGTCCGTATGGTGGTACGATGTTATCTACTCGGGCGGGAAAGTTCAGAATATCGATTGAAAGAAAGCAGCTTCGTCACGTAACCTGGGATAATATGTCGAGTCTTAGTTTGATTGTCAAACCTTCATAATGTTTTATCATATTTGATTTATGAATTTATGGATATAGTATATCACTGTTCGGGCTATCATAATTCAGAGGCCATGTGATATCGTTTGAGGAGTCAGGGCACTTTAAATCGTAAACCCAGCAAACTCGTCAAGACGAATACACTAATGGAACCCCTCACATGAAATTCCCTAGTAACGTGATATGATATGGATTCGGGACAGGATTTTTAAAAAGCACATCGATGATGAATTTTATAATAGTTATAACATAATCGGTTTTAAGCGTTTTGCTCAATAACTGGAAATGATAAGCACGTCAAGCGTTAATTAAAGTTATGTCTTATAAGGTTTTGAACACATTTTACACTTTTTCAAAATGTTACATTTTAGACCCCTTAAGAAAGAAAAATGAAATAAACCCTTGGAGTTTTTACTTCTACAATTTGTCCTTCAGTTAAAAAGATGTACATACGTAGAACTTGTATGTTGGAAAGTGACATAATAGACCCCTATAGTTATAACTTTGAAAAAATGACATTTTCAGTCCCTTTAGTTATAAGTTTCAGAAAGTTACGATATATACCCTTATGCATGAAAAATGTATCGTTTTTAGTCCAAAATCCATAATAATGATATTTTTTTCAATTGAAAAAGTAATTTACAGGTTGATACTTAATTAATTTAAGCTAAAATATGAAGGTTTAACGTAACAAAAGTTCAAAATAACGATTCGTTAAGCTAGAAATCAAAACGGGTTGTTTTAGGGTTTAATAACGAAAACGCGTAGGTTTTTAATTCAAATCTTATCAACACTTAATAAAGTGATTATAATATCATTAGTTAAGCTTATTAGAATAGCTTATAATTTCATTTTACCATTTTAGCTTATATATTTAAGAAAAAACAAACGAAATAGGGTTTTTCGTGTTTAGGATTGGATCAAAAGTGAAAAACAAATGATTTTAAAGTTAAAAGCATTGTAACCAGAGTATATTTAGGATCATAAGAACATTATAAGAGTTATAGAACTAATTTTTGACTTAAAGAACTTGATTTGAGCTGAAGATTATAAAATGGGTCGAAATGGTCGAATCCCACTTGTACGCCAAGAATTAGAGTCTTCGGAAGGCTTTCAAGCTTGAATCTTTTCTTCACTTCAGAGTCTCTGCTCTTAGGACTCTATACACTTGTCTTGATCAGAACTTAGAAGCCATTGATAGATAGAAAGAAGAAATGAATGTGTGAGTTGAAAGATCGGTGCGTCCCCTTTTATAGTCGAACAAACCCTTCTTGGTGTGGCAAGTTTGGGAGTGCAAGGTGTCCATGATTCCTGGAGGGCTAATATATGGAGGTCTAGAGGTGACAAGGGATGCAATTAGAGAATGAGTTTTTACACAGCTAGAAGGTAGGATTGCAAGTGGGAGTGGAGTGTCTTGGGGTGGACAGTTTGTGCATACACAACTAGAAAGGAGCCATAAGGGAGGTGATGTAGCTCATTTTGTGACCAAGTAATGAATTAAGGTGCTTGTGTGCGCTTGTTGCTGAAGTAGGAGAGCATGTGAGGTTGCTTGGGTGCAAAGTTAGTTCTTTTTTTAAAAAGGTCCATAAACAAAGAAAAGGGGCGCTGCTGAGTCATTTTGCGAGTCACGGGCTATAGAGTTTCTTTAAATTTATTTTTCATGTATAATGGTGTTTATAAAGAATGGAATAATGAATTGTTTAATGTTGTTCATACAGTGTTTAAACATTATTTAATAGTGTTTTAAGGTTAATAATGGGTAAAAATTAAATAATAGTTTACGTTTCATTAAGGTTTACTTAGTTTTTTATATTTAATTCGGTATAATGATAGAAGTCATGATGGAAATATGATTTTTAAGTGTTGTATATTATTATTTACAACTTATTATGATTGATGGTTTAGGTGTTAGAAACGATAAAAACAAATAAACGTCTACTCATACGGTTTTAGAAACTACTCGATTTAGGGTTTCTTGATGAATATCTTATTAAATGAAAGATATGTGGATTTGTACTGAAGTGCAAGACTGCTTGTAGCATTGACTTAGTTAGATTTGTACAAGAATCCTCTTAGGAAAATGGAGTTAAAATGGGCCTATTTTGAATATCATGCATTAATGCTAGTACATTAACGCTTTAAAACTTGTACCTTCATTTTGGAAGGAAAGTATATTCAAATAAGATGTTATATTACTTTTACATGTGCTTTGATTACTCGTACATTCACTTTGTATGTGTTCATTAAGGTTTTAGGCATAAACGTTAACGGTTTATGTTCATTAGATTATATTATCGTAAAAACTTTATTAAATAGATAACGTACATGTTATAGAGGATAATAGATTATTGACTTGATATGTTATGATGTTTACTTGATGTAAACATAGATAGAAAAGGCTAGGTCCGTTTGCGAGAGGCTCCGTTTACTTTTTAAAATGTAAACTATGATACGTAATGGAATAAAGCAAAAAAATTCCCATGAAAAAGTATTACTTAATAATATAAGTGGAGATTACAGTGATGAAAATTGTGGGTTGTTATAGTCCCCCAACCTTACAGAAATCTCGTCCCGAGATTTAGTCGAATGATAGAGTGATGTTTGTAAATAATCGAGTGAATAATTTACAAATTTGAAAGAAGTCTAGAGATATGATGGTAATAATGATAATGATTAAATAATCAAAAAAGAATTATTCATACAAACGGATTGAAAGAAGATTATTTGTACGAATACCATATACTTATGCATACTTATTTATAAATTGTCATTTACGAACAGAGGCTTTCTAATCTTTGTAACTGAGAATTTATAAATTTATAGTTCGGTGGTTTATAATTCCCTTATTCAAATGAAAAATAAGCGTCCCAAATTCATTTCAATAATGATTATAAATCATACCAACTTAATAAAAAACAAGAAATCAAAAAAAACGTGTTAAATAAAATGTCTCCTATGGTGGTATGATCCATAATGATCCTTACTAGAATGTTTATGACATTTTATTAAAGGAAAAGTCTGGTGATGGTGGGTACTTGCCTTAACCGGTGAGAAGATCCTTACTATGAATTTAAGATAATGGAATAGGTGATTCAACAGGAGTCTCAGTGTCTTTAGGTGATGAAATCTTCTTAGAAGGAATAGTGATAATACTAGAGATAGAGGTAAAACAGCTGGTAGAGCAATAATAACTTAAGGTGGTGGAATAGCATCATTAATATCAGAATCAGAGGGGACGATAGTAGAGTGAGGGGATGAAGACATGACTGTAACAACCCAATAGTAAATAACATAAGTTACTTATATAATAGTATAATAGTTATGTTCTTTATATAGTATTCAGGAAAAGTAGTGGCATCTTCACTATTCATTGAAATGTAGTGCACGGAGGAGCAGTGATGCAAAAGAAAGAAGTGGTTATAGTTAAGGTTTTACCCATGTTCTCTATAACCGTGAGCTCTGATACCACTCTGTAACACCCCATTTTGATTACTTATAGCAGTCGAAGCTAATATGTGTAATCCTTCATGAATCATCACAAAAGGCACAATCCTAGAAAACGACTCAAAAGAGACGTTTTAACAAGATACGTTATCATTCATTTAAAATCAGAGTTTTACAAAGGCAGGTCCCATAATCTGACACATAAAATGTGAAAGATAACAAGTTTTAGCCAGTCTTCAAGTTCATGGCCACTCCATGCATAAGTTGCCAATTACCTAGGATACAACATGCATTAAAAAGGTCAACACAAAGTTAAGTGAAATTCATAGGATAAATGTAATAGTTTGAATAACAAGTTATCATAAAGGAAATAATATGCATTGCAGGGATAAATTATCATGGAGAACATTATTATTATAAGAACAGTTGAATGCAAGACATCAAATGTAATAATATCAACGAATACAATTATCATGGAAAAATGGTAACATTATTATTGCAGTCTAAGGCTCATGACACCAATACGTTAACATGGACACTTCAACCGTAGTGACACTGGTTGGGGAACAGATGTCCCCGTGGAAAGGTAAACTTGCCAAGTTTACCCATTAGGTCAAAAATAGTGCATTTGCTACCCTATGAATAGGAGTATACAACCAGGAGCCGTCACCAACCCAATAGATCTATTCACAATACTTGCATTACACCGTATGCAATTAATGGTTCATAATATGGAAATAAAGCACTAGGAAGCTACTAAGGCTATAATATATCTGGATAGACATACATTCTGGATAACATACTTTATTTAGAAAACACCTTGTATTCATGGATTAAGCATGTATCCCCCTTACGGGTTTATAAAATATAAGAGATTTGAAATTGAGGCTATGAACTCATTAAGTCTTTAAAAAGTAATCACATTGTTATAAAATAAATGAGTATGTAAAAGAGTTTGTAAATAAGCATGTATCTCCCCCAAAGAGTTTATAAAACAAGTAGAAAAAGGGGCTATGAACTTCACCTTAACAGAATAGGGAAATCTGATTGATGACAAAAGTATATTAAGTGAAAGACGTCCGTATGGTGGTACGATGTTATCTACTCAGGCGGGAAAGTTCTGAATATCGATTAAAAGAAAGCAGCTTCGTCACGTAACCTGGGATAATATGTTGAGTCTTAGTTGATTTGTCAAACCTTCATAAATGTTTTATCATGATTGATTTAATGAATTTATGGATATAGAATATACACTGTTCGGTCAGGCCTTAGTAGTCTACATAATTCAGCAGGCAATTGTGATATCTTTGAAACGTTCAGGGCACTTAAATCGTAAAACCCACAAGACTTGTCAAGACGAATACACTAATGGAACCCCTCACATGAAATTCCCTAGTAACGTGATATGATATGGATTCGGGACAGGATTTTTAAAAAGCACATCGATGATGAATTTTATAATAGTTATAACATAATCGGTTTTAAGCGTTTTGCTCAATAACTGGAAATGATAAGCACGTCAAGCGTTAATTAAAGTTATGTCTTATAAGGTTTTGAACACATTTCTACACTTTTTCAAAATGTTACATTTTAGACCCTTAAGAATGAAAAATGGCAAATTATACCCTTGGAGTTTTCACTTTTACAAGTTTGGTTCTTCTAGTTTAAAAGATGTACAAAGTAAACCTTGTATTTTGGAAAGTGACATAATAGACCCCTGTAGTTATAACTTTAATAAAATAACATTTTCAGTCCCTTTAGTTATAAGTTTCAGAAAGTTACGATGTATACCCTTTTGCATGAAAAATGTATCGTTTTTAGTTCAAAATCCATAATAATGATATTTTTCAATATGAAAAGTAATTTATAGGTTATAGCTTATTAATATAAGCTAAAATATGAAGGTTTAACGTAACAAAAGTTCAAAATAACGATTCGTTAAGCTAGAAATCAAAACGGGTTGTTTTAGGGTTTAATAATGAAAACGCATAGGTTTTTAATTAAAATCTTATCAAGACTTAATAAAGTGATTATAATATAATTAGTTAAGCTTATTATAATAGCTTATAACTTCATTTTACCAATTTAGCTTATAGATTTAAAAAAACACGAAATTAGGGTTTCGTGGGTTCGTTTTGGATCAAAAGTGAAGAACGAATGATTTTTAAGTTAAAAGCTTGTAACAAGAGTATATTTAGGATAATATGACATTATAAGAGTTATAGAACAAATTATGAGCTTAAAGAACCTGGGTTTGAGCTTAAAGATTCAAAAATAGGTCGAAATAGGTCGAATTCCACTTGTACGCCTAGAATTAGAGCTTCGGGGCTTCAAGGCTTGGATTATTTTCTTCACTTTTGCTCTTAGGACTCTTATAATACTTCTTGATCAAAACTTGGAAGCCATTGATAGATAGAAAGAAGAAATGAAGGTGTGATTTTGAAAGAATGGGGTGCGTCCCCTTTTTATAGTCGAACAACCCTTGGTGTGCAAGTTTGGGAGTGCAAGGTGTCTCATTCCTGGAGGGGCTGATTAGGGAGGTCTAGGAGGTGACAAGTATCAGCTAGGAGATGAGTTTTACAAGGTAGAAGGCTAGGATTGCAAGGTGGGAGGTCTTGGGGTGGTGTTTGTGTTCACGGCTATAAAGGAGCCACAAGGGAGGTGATGTAGCTCATTTTGTGACCAAGTAATGAATTAAGGTACTTGTGTGCTGCTTTTTGCTGAAGTAGGAGGATCATTGAGGTGCTTGGGTGCAAAGTTAGTTTTTAAAATGGGTCAAAAATAAAGAAAAGGGTGTGCGGGTCATTTTGAGCACGGGTTAGGGTTTTTAATTTATTTTTTGTGTATAATGGTGTTATAAGAATGGAATATGAATTGTAGATGTTGTATCTTAAGTGTTTACAACATTATTTGATTAGTGGTTAAGGTTAATAATGGGTAAAAATGGAAATAATGGGTTACAGGTTCATTTAGGGTTCGACTTAGGGTTTTTAAGATTTAATTCGTGTATAATGATGATATAATGATGGAATATGATTTGTAATGTTATAGATTATGTATTTACAACATATTTGATTGATGGTTTAGGTTTAAAAAGTATAAACACAAAGAAATGGGTTACAGTTTTGAAACTAGCTCGGTTTAGGGTTTCTTGATGAAATCTTATGAAATGAAAAGGATTATGAATTGTAAATGAAGTGCATGACTTGCTTGTAACTTGTACTTAATAGATTGTATAAGATTCCTTAGGAAAATGGAGGTAAAACGGCTATTTTGAATATCGTGCATTAATGACTTATACATTATGCTTTAAAGGACTTGTACCTTATTTTGGAGGGAACGTATATTCAAATAAGATGTTATATTACTTGTACATGTGCTTTGATTACTTGTACATTCACTTTGAATGTGTACATTAGGGTTTTAGGCATAAACATTAACGGTTTATGTTCATTTCATTATATTGTCGTGAAAACTTTATTAAATATATAACGTACATGTTATAGAGAATAATAGATTATTGACTTGATATGTTATGATGTTTACTTGATGTAAACATAGATAGAAATAGGCATAGGTCATTGCGAGAGCTCGTTTACTTTTAAAATGTAAACTATGATACGTAATGGAATAAAGCAAAAATTTTCCGGTGAAAAAGTAGTACTTAATAATATAAGTGGAGATTACAGTGATGAAAATTATGGGTTGTTATACCATTTGCCAAAAATGAATATTCAAAACTTTTGAATATGGTTTTGTACTTTGATGCACTTGTTCATACTGTGATGCACTAGTTTCGTACATTGAGATGCACTAGAAATAACATTATGATGCACCAGGTTTTTACACTGTGATGCGGTAATTTGATACACTGTGATGCACTAGTATGTTTAGTGAATCACACATAACAATTTAGTGCATCAGAGTTTCATTTCCAGTACATCACTTTTATTTAATTTTAGTGCATCACATAGCCTAGTGCATCATAGTGTCATATTCAGTGCATCATAGTGTCATATTCTGTGCATCACATTACCTGAATGTACAGCATTACAATTTTATATCAAGTGCATCACAATGTTAATATATCATGTTTGTTCTTTTTTGTAGGTTGAATTTTGTGAGTCTGAGATGAAGGTTGTAACTACAATTCCAAGACTTGCAAATAGGCAGCGCCGGCATCGAAGAAATCAAAGCAATCAGATCTTCCAAAAAAAGCTCGTTTGAGAAAATGCATATGCCAAAAATGAATATTCAAATTGTTTTCCTTTTCTTTTACCAATGATAAACCGATCAATTGTAATGAAATAAATGTATATCATACATTTTTAATGGAAGATTATCTTATTTACACTATCTTTTGTGTTCATTTTTTTAATGCATCATAGTTTTAAATCTAGTGCATTAGTGTTTTTGTTTTATATAACTAGTGCATCGTAGTTACAATGTTGCTACATCATCGTTCAAAATACCAATGCATCAAATTGTAACTAATCCTAGATCTAGTGCATCATATTTTTATATTTAATGCATCATTATGTTTGTTTTACACTATGATGCACTAGTTATATACATTGTGATGCGCCGTTTTATATACTATGATGCACTAGGTGTATACACATTGATGCACTGTATTAATAGTGTATCACATTTAAAAATCTAACATAAAGTAAACAATTTAGTACACCATAGGTATTTGTTAGTAACATCAAAAGTTAACACATCATACTATTAATATTTTTTATTCAGTTGATGTAATAAAAAATTTTCTTTATACTTAAGTGAATATATACAATGTTATGCACCAGATTTTTATATTGTGATGCACTTGATATATACATTATGATGCACCAATTGTATACATTGTGATGCACTAGTTTTATACATTTTGATGCACTAGTTTTATACACTGTGATGCACTAGTATTTTCAGTACATCATAGTGAACAATTTAGTTAACCACAGATTATAATATGCTCATTCAGAATCAGCACCAATCAAAATTACTTAATACTAAACAAACATTATGCTCATTAAACATTCAGTAATCCAAAGTATTACAACTAAAAATTTGAAACATCTAGTAGAATTTACACCATTTTTTTGAAGTAACAATTATAATTTCTCTACGAATGAAAACACTTCAAATCTCTCTCACTGATACTTTAATTCTTTCACATATTAGGTTGATCTTCACTCTATTTTTAGGATTTAGAATCTTGCCAGTCTCGTCGCCCTTTACGTGAAATTTCCAGTCTCGTTGCCTTTTCCTAAGCAAGTTGTTACAAACATGCTAACCTGTGAGTGCCAAGATAGATTATTAAAGTGATGCACTATCTTATAAATGAATTGATGCACTTAATATAAACATAACAAATTCATTTCCTACCACATCACAGGCAAAAGCAAAAAAACACAAGTAACCGACAAGCCACGTTTATACTAGAAAACACAATCAATTTCGTAAAAACCGACAAGCCACATTTATACTAAATCATTCCTACGAACAATGTAAGTAACCTACTACTTTACAGTTGATTTCCTACCATATTAAAGACAAAAGTAGGCAAGCAAAATCAATTTCGTTTAAAACGGCAAGCCACGTTTACACTAAATCATGCATATGAACAACATAAGTAACCTACTGCATTACAACTCATTTCCTACCACATCATAGACAAAAGCAAGAAAACATAATCAATTTCTTTAAAATCGGCTAGCCACATTTACACTAAATCATGCCTATGAACAAGTAAGTAACCTAATGCATTACCGTTCATTTCCTACCACATCAAAAACAAAAGTAGGCAAGCAAAATCAATATCCTTAAAAACGGCAAGTCACGTTTACATTAAATCATGCATATGAACAACATAAGTAACCTACTGCATTACAATTCATTTCCTACCACATCACAAACAAAAGCAAGAAAACACAATCAATTTCGTTCAAACGGCAAGCCACATTTACACTAAATTATTCCTATGAACAACGTAAGTAACCTACTGCATTACAGTTCATTTCCTACCACATCACAAGCAAAAGCAAGAAAACACAAGTAACCTACTGCATTACAACTCATATCCTACCACATCACAAGCAAAAGCAAGAAAACACAATCAATTTCGTGAAAACCGGCAAGCCACGTTTATACTAAATCATTCCTATGAACAACATAAGTAACCTACTGCATTACATTTCATTTCCTACCACATCACAGGCATAAGCAAGAAAACAGAATCAATTTCGTAAAAACTAGCAAGCCACGTTTATACTAAATCGTTCCTATGAACAACATAAGTAACCTACTGCATTACATTTCATTTCCTACCACATCACAGGCTCAAGCAAGAAAACACAAGTAACCTACTGCATTACAACTCATATCCTACCACATCACAGGCAAAAGCAAGAAAACACAATCAATTTCATGAAAACCGGCAAGCCATGTTTATACTAAATCATTCCTATGAACAACATAAGTAACCTACTGAATTACAACTCATATGCTACCACATCACAAGCAAAAGCAAGAAAACACAATCAATTTCAAGAAAACCGGCAAGCCACATTTATACTAAATCATTCCTATGAATAACATAAGTAATTTACTGCTTTACAAATGATTTCCTACTACATTAAAGACAAAAGTAGGCAAGCAAAATCAATTTCGTTTAAAATGGCAAGCTACATTTACACTAAATCATGCATATGAACAACATATGTAGCCTACTGCATTCTAATTCATTTCCTACTACATCACAAACAAAATCAAGAAAACACAATCAATATCGTTAAAAACGACAAGCCACATTTACACTAATTTATTCCTATGAACAACGTAAATAACCTACTGCATTACAGTTCATTTCCTACCACATCACAGGCAAAAGCAAGAAAACATAAGTAACCTACTGCATTACAACTTATATCCTACCACATCACAGGCAAAAGCAAGAAAACATAATCAATTTCATCAAAACCGGCAAGCCACGTTTATACTAAATCATTCTTATGAACAACATAAGTAACCTACTACATTACAGTTCATTTCTAACCACATCACAGGCAAAAGCAAGAAAACACAAGTAACCTACTGCATTACAACTCATATTCTACCACATCACAGGCAAAAGCAAGAAAACACAATCAATTTTGTGAAAACCGGCAAGC